>CM033472.1:132187578-132344692 GCA_019447015.1 Hymenochirus boettgeri | reverse complement strand
GGCCCTCCTTGTCATTTGGGCTCATAACAGGGGCACAACCTACTCAAACACAACACCAATTGTTATCCCTAAAATACATTGTCTGCATTGTCCCCACAGCGAAGATCTAGCCGGAATCAGAAGCCAACCTCACCCCCTGCCCATGGATCTCCCCCACACAGGTCACTTGGTTGTGCTCTCGGCCGGCATCCACAGGTCCCAGGCATGGTACGGACAGCCAAGCGAACCCCCCCAGGAATGCCATCAGACATATAGCCCAGCACCTTGCCGACCCCTCGCAGGCATTTCACGTGGTACTGAGGGTGTGTGGGGTAGGAATGGGGTGAACGGGCACGGAGTGGGTACAGGCAGCGTTCAATGTCGAGCACGGACCGTCTGGGACTGGGAGAAGATCAGCCACGACCACCAGCCCGCTGGTGTTAAATTACAACGTTCACTGGTTCCTGATGACATCAGCAGCTGCTGTGTGGGTATATGGCACCGAACGGGGCCCCGCCCACTGGGAGATAAAGCTGGAGGGGTGTTAGAGATCCCCACTGTAGGTTAGGGCTGCCGATCAGTGGGAAGGTACAGGACACCTGGGAAAATGCAGGCAGGGGACAGCTCAGTCACAATGTAATGCAGTTAGGTGTAGAATCAGTGATCAGGGCTGTCCTGCTAATTACATTAGGATTGTCTCACATCGCATCTTACTACACTTCATTAGTCAGGACCAAAAGCTATTTAATACTTGTACACATTTAGATAATTTACAACCTTAGATTACTGTACACACATTAGATTATTGTACAACCCTTGGATTATTGTTCACACCTTAGATAATGTACACACCTTAGATTATTGTACATACTTTTGATATTGTACACACATTAGATATTGTACACACATTAGATTATTGTTCACACATTAGATTATTGTACACAAATTAGATATTGTACACACCTTAGATTATTGTACACACCTTAATATTGTACACACATTAGATTATTGTTCACGCCTTAGATTATGTACACGCATAAGATTATTGTACACCTAGATTATTGTACACATTAGATTATTGTACACACCTTAGATTTTGTACACACATTAGATATTGTATACACCTTAGATTATTGTACACACATTAGATATGGTACACACATTAGATATTGTACACACATTTTTGTACACAACTTAGATTATTGTACACACATTAGATTATTGTACACACCTTAGATTATTGTACACACATTAGATATTGTACACACATTAGATATTGTACACACATTAGATTATTGTACACACGTTAGATTATTGTACGCACGTTAGATATTGTACACCCCTTAGATTATTGTACACACATTAGATTATTGTACACACCTTAGATTATTGTTCACACCTTAGATGTTGTACACACGTTAGATTATTGTTCACACCTTAGATTATTGTACACACATCAGATTATGTACACACCTTAGATTATTCTACACACATTAGATATTGTA
This sequence comes from Hymenochirus boettgeri, assembly GCA_019447015.1. Taxonomy (NCBI): domain Eukaryota; kingdom Metazoa; phylum Chordata; class Amphibia; order Anura; family Pipidae; genus Hymenochirus; species Hymenochirus boettgeri. Next base: position 132,343,208 of record CM033472.1, on the reverse strand, counting down.
CACACCTTAAATTATTGTACACACATTAGATTATTGTACACACTTTAGATAATGTACACACTTTAGATTATTGTACACACCGTAGATAATGTACACACATTAGATTATTGTACACACCTTACTGTATTGTTCACACATTAGATTATTGTACACACATTAGATATTGTCACACATTAGATTATTGTTCACACCTTAGGTTATTGTACACACATTAGATATTGTACACACCTTATTGTTCACACATTAGATTATTGTACACACCTTAGACTATTGTTCACACCTTAGATATTGTACACACGTTAGATTATTGTTCACACCTTAGATTATTGTACACACATTAGATTATTGTACACACTTTAGATTATTCTACACACATTAGATATTGTACACACCTTAGTTTATTGTTCACACCTTAGATTATTGTACACACATTAGATTATTGTACACACTTTAGATTATTGTACACACTTTAGATTATTGTACACACATTAGATATGTACACACCTTAGATTATTGTCACACATTAGATATTGTACACACCTTAGATTATTCTAAACACATTAGATATGTACACACTTAGATGTACACACATTATTGTACACACCTTAGATTATTGTACACACATTAGATATTGTACACACCTTAGATTATGTTCACACTTTAGATTATTGCACACACATTAGAATTGTACACACCTTAGATTATTGGTCACACCTTAGATTATTGTTCACACATTAGATATTGTACACAACATTAGATATTGTACACACATTTTGTACACACCCTTAGATTATTGTACACACATTAGATATTGTACACACCTTAGATTATTGTTCACACCTTAGATTATTGTACACAATTAGATTATTGTACACAATTTAGATTATTTGATACACATTAGATATTGTCCACACCTTAGATTATTGTACCACAAAGATATTGTACACACCTTAGATTATCTAACACACATTAGATATTATACACACCTTAGATTATGTTCACACCTTAGATTATTGTACATACATTAGATATTGTACACACCTTAGATTATTGTCACACCTTAGATTATTGTTCACACATTAGATATTGTACACACATTAGATATTGTACACACATTATTGTACACACCTTAGATTATTGTACACACATTAGATTATTCTACACACATTAGATATTGTAGTCACCTTAGATTATTGTACACACATTAGATTATTGATACACACTTTAGATAATGTACACACTTTGATATTGTACATACCGTAGATATGTAACACATTAGATTATTGTACACACCTTAGTTATTGTACACACATTGATTATTGTACACACATAGATTATTGTACACATTAGAATTGTATCACCTAAAATAATGTACAGACAAGATTATTGTTCACACATTAGATTTTGTACACACCTTAGAATATTGTACACACCATTAGATATTGTACACACATTAGATTGTACACATATTAGATATTGTACACACCTTGGATTATTGTACACACATTAGATTATTGTACACCCTTAGATTATTTCACACATTAGATAATGTACACACATTAGATTATTGTACACGCCTAGATTATTGTACACACTTTAGATTATTGTACACACCTTAGATAATGTACACACATTAGTTGTATACACACCTTAGATATATCTACACACATTAGATATTATACACACCTAGATTATTGTTCACACCTTAGATTATTGTACATACATTAGATATTGTACACACCTTAGATTATTGTTCAACCTTAGATTATTGTTCAACATTAGATATTGTACACACATTAGATATTGTACACATTTTGTAACACCCTAGATTATTGTACACACATTAGATTATTGATACACATTAGATATTGTTACACACCTTAGATTGTTGTACACACATTAGATTATTGTACACGCCTTAGATTATTCTACACACATTAGATATTATTACACACCTTAGATTATTGTACACCTAGATATTGTACATACTTAGTATTGTACACACCTTAGATTATTGTTCACACCTTAGATTATTGTTCACACTTAGATATTGTACACACATTAGATATTGTACACACATTTTTGTACCACACTAGATTAGTACACATTAGATATTGTACACACCTTAGATTATTGTTCACACCTTAGATATTGTACACAATTAGATATTTGTACACACTTTAGATTATTGTAACACATTAATATTGTACACACCTTAGATTATTGTACCACACATTAGATTATTGTACACACCTTAGATTATTCTACACACATTAGATATATACACACCTAGATTATTGTTCACACCTTAGATTATTGTACATACATTAGATATTGTACACACCTTAGATTATTGTTCAACCTTATATGTTCACACATTAGATATTGTACACACATTAGATATTGACACACATTATGTACACACTTAGATTATTGTACACACATTAGATTATTCTACACACATTAGATATTGTAGTCACCTTAGATTATTGTACACACATTAGATTATTGTACACACTTTAGATAATGTACACACTTTAGATTATTGTACATACCGTAGATAATGTACACACATTAGATTATTGTACACACCTTAGTGTATTGTACACACATTAGATTATTGTACACACATTAGATTATTGTACACACATTAGATTATTGTATACACCTAAAATAATGTACAGACATTAGATTATTGTACACACATTAGAATTGTTCACACATTAGATTATTGTTCACACATTAGATTATTGTACACACCTTAGAATATTGTACACACATAGATATTGTAACACATTAGATATTGTAACAATTAGATATTGTACACACACTTGGATTATTGTACACACATTAGATTATTGTACACACCTTAGATTATTTCACACATTAGATAATGTACACACATTAGATTATTGTACACGCCTTAGATTATTGTACACACTTTAGATTATTGTACACACCTTAGATAATGTACACACATTAGATTATTGTACCACACCTTAGATTATTACACACATTAGATATTATACACACCTTAGATTATTGTTCACACCTAGATTATTGTACATACATTAGATATTGTACACACTTAGATTTTGTTCACACCTAGATTATTGTTCACACAATTAGATATTGTACACACATTAGAATTGTCACACATTATTGTACACACACTTAGATTATTGTACAACATTAGATTATGTATACAAATTAGATATGTACACACCTTAGATTGTTGTACACACATTAGATTATTGTACACGCCTTAGATTTTCTACACACATTAGATATTATACACACCTTAGATTATGTTCACACCTTAGATTATTGTACATACATTAGATATTGTACACACATTAGATATGTTCACACCTTAGATTATTGTTCACACATTAGATATTGTACACCCATTAGATATGTACACAAATTATGTACACACCTTAGTTATTGTACACCATTAGATTATTCTACCCACATTAGATATTGTACTCACCTTAGATTATTGTACACACATTAGATTATGTACACACTTTAGATAATGTACACACTTTAGATTATTGTAAATACCGTAGATAATGTACACACATTAGATTATTGTACACACTTAGTGTATTGTACACATAGATTATGTACACACATTAGATTATTGTATACACCTAAAATAATGTACACACATTAGATTATTGTACACACATAGATATTGTTCACACATTAGATTATTGTTCACACAATTAGATTATTGACACACCTTAGAATATTGTACACACATTAGATATTGTACACACATTAGATATTGTACACACCTTGGATTAGGTACACACATTAGATTATTGTACACACCTTAGATTATTTCACACATTAGATAATGTACACACATTAGATTATTGTACACGCCTTAGATTAGTACCACTTTAGATTATTGTACACACCTTAGAAATGTACACACATTAGATTATTGTACACAAATTAGAATTATTGTACACACCTTAGATTATTGTCACCACATTAGATATTGTACACACTGTAGAATTGTTACACACATTTGATATTTGACACACCTTAGATTATTGTCACACCTTAGTATGTACACACATTAGATATCGTACACACCTTTAATTATTGTACACACCTTAGATTATTGTACACACATTACATAATGTACACACATTAGATTATTGTACACACCTTAGTGTATTGTACACACATTAGATAATGTACACCACATAGATTATTGACACACCTTAGATATGTACACACATTAACTATTGTACACACCTTAGTGTATTGTACACACATTAGATTATTGTAGACACATTAGATATTGTACACACATTAGATTATTGTACACGCCTTAGATTATTCTACACACATTAGATATTATACACACCTTAGATTATAGATAATGTACACACATTAGATTATTGTACACACCTTAGATAATGTACACACATTAGATTATTGTACACACCTTAGATTATTGTTCACACATTAGATATTGTACACACATTAGATATTGTACACACATTTTTGTACACACCTTAGATTATTGTACACACATTAGATATTGTACACACCTTAGATTATTGTTCACACCTTAGATTATTGTACACACATTAGATTATTGTACACAATTTAGATTATTGTATACACATTAGATATTGTACACACCTTAGATTATTGTACACACATTAGATTATTGTACACACCTTAGATTATTCTACACACCACATTATTGTACACACCTTAGATTATTGTACACACATTAGATTATTCTACACACATTAGATATTGTAGTCACCTTAGATTATTGTACACACATTAGATTATTGTACACACTTTAGATAATGTACACACTTTAGATTATTGTACATACCGTAGATAATGTACACACATTAGATTATTGTACACACCTTAGTGTATTGAGAGAGATTTTCTAACTGATATTGGGGAGGGGAAAAGCCTTATTTAGACTCTCCAGTAAACTTACCGTCACACATTAAAAAGCCTGAAGGTTATCGTTCACAGAGTTCAACAAAGTATTTAGTTTGGCGGCCTCAATTTAAAGTACACCCCACTCCACGTGGTCCACCACCACAGTACCAGATGGAAAACTCTGAATAAGGAATGTTGGGCCAACACACATTTGGATTAACATTCTTCCTCATAAAAAAAAAATCCTATCAACAAACTTTAAATGACACCATCACAAACGGATGATGCGACTGATACGTCCTCCATTCCAAAGCACATTTCTATATCTAAATACGTATTTAAGTATTTGATAGGTGAGATAAGGGATATCAATTGGTCACTGCGACCCTTTATAGTCATCCATGTCTGATATTTCTATTCATGGTTTTAATGTTCTTGGCAGACATGTTTGGAGGTTTATACTTTTATTTTGATTATAGATGGCTTTGACCCAGAACAGTAGATGCAGGGCTTCAGGGGGTTGGTAAAGGTCTTAGAAAAAGTCTGGATGTTGGCACTTGGTTGTTTTTATATAATAAGAGATTTGTGTCGGAAAAGATGCAGGAGCGATTAGTGTAGTAGACTGGCAACTCTTATTTCACCGTATCTCTGGGTGCTTGAACCACTCAGTCATACACAAAATCTCATGACCAAGGGTGGGTTACTCTTTGGGACTTTCGCAAATCCTTTTTAGCCAACTCTTAAACATGTGTTGGCTCTAACCGAGGCGTCATTAGGACACTACAAAAAATTGCACCATGAAACACCCCAATGCTATAATTAAACACAGATGGGTCCCTTAACTCTGAATCTGTGGACTCTGTGTACCTCAAAATCACCCTATTTTGTTGTATTAAACAATAATACACACATTGGTAAGACTGTTTCCATGGTTCCGAACCTCCACCCAATTGAACATATTAGGAACCACCAAACCAGAGCCACACTGGAACAAGCCTTCAAAACCCTTTACTTTTGCACTGTTTAAAAAGCTCTTGGTTAACCTCAAGAAAACCAGAGCTGTTAGGGCACACTTGCAATTGCCTTGGAAATAAAATGTAAATAATGCTCACCTGGCTATGAGACCAAGCTCCGTGTGGGCAAGTCAGTGCTACCCTGGACCCTTTAAAACCATCAGTCAACCCCATGCCCACCTCTTATATTGTATCACGGATATGCTGTTAAGTAATGATAATTCACTTGTTACATATTATTATTTATACTGGTATGGTAATAGTATGCTTTGTATTTTAATATGTATTACCCTGTATGTATGGTTAAAAGCACCATGGAAGATGTTGGTGCTATTATTTTTTTAAAATGCCAATAATAATAAGGCGTGGCAATAACAGGCTGGCAACACCTGTGACATACAGCACCACAAATAATTATATTTTCAAGGCAACAATCTCCACACACACAACACAGGTATCCTTTATATTATATAAGAGGGTTCCCTGGGAGTACCTGAAGGAAAATATTGGTATGGGAGTGAGAGAGAAGCACCTAAAATCTTACTTTAACAGTTGCAAAATTGCCAAAATCAAAATAGAAGCTGAGCCCAAAAACACCAAAAAACCGAAGAGCTGCAACTGTTATTGTTTAAAACATATTTTTTAAAAACACTTCCAATTAACCCACTGGGGGGTACTGGTTATAAATTTGAAGTGATTTAGAGTAGGTTTAGTTATTTAGGGTAAGGGTCCCCAGATTAGAAAATATAGTGAGCTTCAATTTAACAGGACTCCTATCATCTGAAATGGTAATCCCTGTTAATTCCCACAAGGGTGGGGTGTGGGCGTTCCAGGGTGTGGTGTGACACTGTTGGGGAAGCACAGGGGCATCCACTGGTACCGAACAATTATTGCATTGTTAGGAACCATCTGTGTCCTTGTCCCATCTTTAGACAAGGTTTGAAATGAACAAACTTCTTTATAAGATGAACAATGTGATATTAAAAAAATTATAATGATAATTGTTTAATCCGGGACTAGAATATCAAAGTGGTATGTGGGGGGAAAAAAAGATTTTGGGAGGGCTCAAGAGTCTTATGTCCATTTTAGACTAAAAATGCGGGATATTGACTAATCACCAACAAACTTCTTTTCTTAAAGGAAGTTACTTTCGGTTATAAGTTTTCACAACTCATCTGTGGTTATCTACATATTCTTTCATGCAAAAATTGGAAAAGTTTTGCACATGACTGAAAAAGAAGTAGTATAGGGGGGCTGCACCTTTGCCACTGTCTATTGCATTTATAATAATGTGCATGCAAATGGCAGCATATGCTTCCCATAGAGCAAATGAACAACTAGCACTTTTGTAGTGTAGAGTTCATATGTGTTCGGGTCCTAAATGGCAAAGGTGGCAACCTAGTAAGAGACCACACACATAAAACATAAAAAACACGCTATAAAAAATACCCTTACAATTAATGGTTAATATGTAACAAACAATGTAAGTATGTCTATGCTTTGAATTATTAAAACTAATATGTATATATATAATATATATATATATATATATATATATATATATACGTGAAAGCACTTGTTTTAGCAAGCACTCTGCCAAAAGGGCACAGTTAAATTCCAGACTTTTATTTTTGTTCTATAATGTTCCTAACAAAAGATAAAGGGGGCGATTTACCTAGAGCCGCTATCACTCGGCAAATCTACCTCCTCTCAATTTAATATACGTATAGCATGTGGGATTTTACCGCAGGTTGACTTACAAATACTGGATGATTAGCCAGTGCTAAAAATTATATGTGTAAAAGTACAAAAACACAATATATTATTAATTAGGTATGCTGTTTAAATAATATTACTAATAATATAATTAATAATTAAATGGATTGAGTCTTACCAAAAAGGAATTCAGCATTTCTGATGGGATGTTTTAGTCTGTCATTTGATTTTCCCTAATAGGTTGAAAACATTGCCAACAAAAATCATCAAATTACCATAGCTGTAAAATCATGCTTATGCGCCCCTGATTGATTTTTGGGATGAGGATTTTCATTACCGTTAATTGCCAACATGATAAATGAGAATCCTCAGGACAGGAAGGTCTAATTTTGGCAGGCAGGTCTTCTCTATTTAGGTGAAAGTTTCTTACACGTTATTGAGTCCTTTACAGTTTTTCCTAAATCCTGGCTGGGGCAAGCAACCTTTATTTATTCAATCCTTGTAAAAATTTAGCAACCAATTCAATGTTTCATTAGATTCAAATGTAAGAGTATTATTCAGAACATGGATGGGGATGGCCAAAGTACATTGTTTTATGCATATGCGGTTTTGGGGTTATTTATTAAAACATTATGAAGACCAAATTTAGGGTTCACCAAGTCAGAAACATATGATCTTGTCATACATTGTGTTTTTGTGTTAGGGAATGACATATATATAACCTATTTTATTCTTTTTTTTTTTGCTATGTAGGATTGCTATAAAAATCAATTTGAAATTTTAAAAGGTAGGTAAGTATTTTACCATTTTCTGTGTAGGGGGGCTTATATTATATTATTCTGTGTGGGGGGATTTTCTATAAATTTATTTTTTACTTGTCGCCCATTAATTTCACCAGTGTCTCTTCCCAGTTGTTTCAAATGTTCTTTGACTGTTATCCACCAGGCTTCCCAGTGATCCACTTACATCAGCAATGGGATATATATCTATCTACTACTATTCATCTATCTATCTTTATGACTATCTATATCCATCCACTATTATATCTATCATATCGTCATTCATATCTATTGGCCTTTCTGTGCCCCACACGCTGAAAAAATTGAAATTTACCAAGAGATATGTGTTGATTCAATTAGATTCAACTGGACTTGAAATGTATTCTTCAAAAACTACATTTCAAAGTCCATTGATCTAATGAATACAACAGAATACTCATGACCTGGATATGAATGAGAACCTGTCACAAGCACAATTTAAAAAGTGTTTAGCCACAGGCCAACACTGGAAGCCAAACTCACAACCAGAAGCAAAAGCACCCCCACCTCACAACAAAGTTTCACTCGTCCAAAAACCATAGAAGGTGCCCTGATATTATGGAAGGGAAAAAAAAATACTGAAAGCATATCCTGGCCTACATGATTATTTTTTTTGTGTGTGTGCATTTGTCCATAATTTATTAAGATACTTTAATTTAGGTAGTAATACTTTGTTTATTTTTTAATCGACAACAGGTTTTTAGTAGACACAGCTTGTTAAGGGATCAACCCTCGTCTTCAGGTCAGCACGCAGTACTATAGCAGCACTATTCTATCACTATCCACACAAATTACGGCTCAATGTGACTTTGCTCCGCTCTTAGGACGTGGTGGAGCAATGTATTTATACCTCTGTTTCTGCTTAATTAACAAAGTTCATTTAGCTTTGAAGCAGTGCCTTTCAGTTGTTTATAGTATTAGTATTAGTATGTATTTGAGGTTTGAATAAACAGACATATATGGCCATCCAGTACAAACCCATCTAGCATATCCTCAACTACTGCCTAAACTGTTGATCCAGGAGAAAGGCCAAAAAAAAAATCACCAAATTTATGAGGGAAAAAAAATCCTTCCTGACTCCAAGTGGCCAATGGTGAATTTCCTTGGATAAACTTTACTTTAGCAAGCAATACCAGAAACTTGCAAAAACATTCCTTGTTTGGGCAGAACATCCAGCTTTTTTTGACAACTGACCAATGAAACCTTGCCAACAACAAACGTCCACTAGGAAGGACTGTTCCATAGCTTTACTGTTTCTACAGTGAAAAACCCTTTCCGAACTTAAGTCTAAGGGGCACTATTGTATAAAGGTTCGTTACAGCTTTCGCGGGCGTTTCGCGGAATTAAGAAATCAAAATCGCGTTTACCGAAGCGGTAACCTTTCGCGCCGATATACCTGTTACCGCCGCTTACTATTTATTAACGGCGGTCGGGGTACTAGTTCGCCTGGTAGTATCGGCTGTTTACTTCGCACACTGAAGGAGCGAAGTCAGCCGTAACTAAACTCCGCGGCGGGGATGGGCAAGGCAACGCGGGCGGGTGGTCGCACCCGGCCGGGAGACACGCCCACCACCGCCCACACCACCCCGCGGCGGCAGCGGCGGCAGCGGCGGACACCCGCCGCGCGCCGCCACTTCCAAGCAGCCCCTTCCCCAAAACCGTTCCCCGTTCGCGGAATCTCAGAACGGGAGAGGCTAGGAGGGGGCTTTACCGGAAGGGCCGCAGCAGTGGTTCGCGACCACCCGCCGCGCACCCCCCTCCCGGGCAACACCACTCAAGCCCCGCCCCGGCCGCTCCGGGGCGTGGGGACGGGAGGGAGCCCTTGGGGGGTGGTGGAGCCCTCACTCCAGCGGGGCCATGAGAAGGGCCTTTGGGGGTTAGGGGCCGCAGCTCGAACCGGACACCCTCCCCAGCGGCCCTTTTAAGGCCCGGCGGCACTTACAGGCCCTGGCGGCCTGACAAAGAGCTTTTGGGGGTAAGGGTCCCCAGCTCGAACCGGGGACTCCCACCCGCCCCAGCCCTTATAAGTGGGCCCTTGCGGCACTGACAAGTGCCCTTGCGGGCTTCTTATAAGAGCCTTTGGGGACTTAGGGGGTCCCGCAAGCTGAAAAAGGACCCTCCCCCTGCCTTGTTAGGGCCCTTGCGGGCACTTACAAGTGCCCATTCGGCACTACTAGGCCTTGGCGGGGTCCGCCGCTCGAAACCGGGACCCCAGTGGCGGCGCTTAAAGAGCCTGGCGAAGTTTGGGCTGGCGGGACACCAAACCCCACTCAGGTCGCGATGACCAGGCAGACTTACTGCGGGCCGACAGTGAGCCACGTGGACCGCTGGCCTCAGCGGAACGATTTTGCCAGCCGCTTCTTTCTTCTTTCTTCAGCCATATACTTTTCTCGCGATGGATCGGAGTTCGCCGGCGGAAAGCTCCTTTTATTATAGGTTGGCAGAAATCCATAATTCCGTTTTGATTGGTCAATTTTAATACTTGCTTTCATAAACCATCAGATCAAAGAACAACCTTTCCGAAATCTGATTGGTAAGTAAAGCAAGTATTAAAAAAATTGGACCAATCAGAAACGGATTATGGATTTCTGCAAACCTATATAAGAAGGAGCTTCCGCCGGGAAACTTCAGATGCCATCGCAGTAGATGCGCTTAAGAAAGAAGGGGCTGGCAACATCGGCTCGCTGAGGCGGTCGGGTTGCCAGCCGGCTCAACTGGCGGCCGCTGAGTCCGCAGTGAGTGCTGGACTGGGCAGGCGACATGAGGGGGTTGGTGGCGCCAGCCCGAAGGACGTCGACGTCAGGATCAAGGGGACGCGGCAAACTTCGGCCTCGTGAGGTCGCCGGCGCCCGCCGGTGGTACCCCTGGCGGCGCAGGGGTACGGACTTCGGGTGGGCGCGGCCTCGGCGGAGCTGGTGTCGCCGGGGACTGGAAGAAGAAGACGTTCGCCAAGGGCTCTTTTTAGAGCCGACTGGGGGTCCGGTTTCAGCGGCGGGACCCGCCCAAAGGCACTGTCAGTGCCGCAAGGGCCTTGTAAGGGCGGGGAGGGGGGTTCCGGTTCGAGCTGCGGGGACCCCCTAAAGCCCAAAAGGCCTCTCTCAGGGCCCCCGCGGGAAGGGAGCTACCCACCCCCCCAGCGGCTTCCTCCCGTCCCCTCCCAGGGAGCGAGCGGAAGTGAACGGGGGTGAGGGTCGGGGAGGGGGGTGGCGCGGTGGGTGTATCGCCGCGAATGGGTCGTTAAAATTACCGCGCACATCGGCGCGATGTGCGGCGGTTAATTTTTTGCGATATGTAGTCGCATTCTTTATAAATAGCCCCTAAAAGTTTTGACTTCAAGTTGTAAGGGATGGGTCCGTGTCATCCTGACATGTTCTATTGGTGAACAATGACCCCATTAGTTTATTGTATGGCCCATCAGTTATTATACACAGTAATCATATCCCACTCAAAACGCCTTTTCCTCCAGAGTAATAATTGTAACTTTTCAGTCTATTCATATTCAAGCTCCCACAATACCCGTATTAATTAGTGCCTTCTCTGAACCATTAAATTCAAAGATTGTCGTTTGGGTACACAGGATTCCAAAATTGACATGCTATTACCAATGCTTTGTAAAGAGGGAAGAAACATTTTCCTCCCTTGAATCCATAATTCTCTTTAACAAGAAAATACCACGACGGCTCTAGCTGTTGCTGCCTGGCACTGCGTGCTTCCTTTAAGTTTGTTATCCCAAAACGCCAAGAATCACGGCCAACAGGGATTCACCTTAAGCACAGAGCCCAGGGTATAGCGATGCAGTCACAAGGCCCATAAAGTGCAGTCACCATTAAGGTTATCAACATAATAATCTCCTCTGCAGCTAGCAGCCCAAGTGTGACAAGCTATCTAGAGACCCCTGCACGAGTTGACATCCTTTGAAGTGTTTTAATGGTGGGACAAGTGTGTGCACAAAAACAGAAAACCGGAACTGCTGACAGATACCCACTTCCAAAGCAGTAAAGATAAAGAGAAGCGGCCCCAACACAGAACCCGGGGCACCCCACGTCAGGTCCCAGGAAGAGTGAAAGCCCATAGGTTAACAAACTCCGGTCGCTCCACCACAGTAACCAAGGTTTTCAGCATGTACACTCGGTGACGCCTCAGACCAAACAGACCATTAGCTATACATTAGTTGCCTAGGGGGGCTGTATCAAAAGCCCTTGGGCAAAAATCAAGTACAACATCAATCTACTGCTATGGCCAGAGTCAAATTCTAGTATGTCTCAGAAAGGCCAAGGCAAGTGCAGTATGACACAGATGATAGTACCCTAGTGTCCATTGCTGGTTATACTTATATAATGGTTCAATCCTGAAACATAGTCTAGACATGTTCCCTTATTAAACTTCCAGTATAGTCTTCCCCACCACTGAGTTAACCTATCCAGGCCTTGTAATTACCCAACTGTCGAACGACTACCCTTTTTGAATATTGGAATAACATCAGCCTTTTCCATCCAGAGGCACCACAACCAGACATGATGGGAATACTGCAAAAAATAAGAAAACAAGGCCTAGGATAAAACTAAAAACTTAGCTCCCTAAGTACCCGAGGATTTATTTTATCGGTCAGAGATTTTATTAAAGGGAATGTTCAGTGGAAATATCAATATTTTAAAAAGTATTAGTTATATTATACATACCTAGTTTTCTAGATATTCTCTCCCTTTTGAAAAAAGTTGAATTTCTACCCTTGGCTCCCTGCTTTGACATTAGTGAGCTGCCATTTCTGTAACTGTTAATTTGTACTGATTGGCTGTTGGTGATGGGTCTAACATGCTCAGATCTCTAATGAGCAACTGAATAAAACCAGGCAACTGGGGTCTAGGGGCAAAACCAGAACGGTCTCTATTAGGGATGCTACAAACAGGAAGTCTAGTATTTCGGAAATATTTTATTTATACACAGTCAAACTGTTGAATGGCAGTTTAAGGTAATGGGATTGAAACATACTACTCTTTTTTCTTAAAAGCATATGTATTTCCACCAGAAATTCCACTTTAATTAACCTTTTATTTACTCTTTCGACCCTATCCTCGGTTAACCAAAGTGCACATGAATATTTTTAATGCAAGTGGGATATAGAGTAGAGGAGCACACTACTTTGGTGCCAAACTAATTATTGGTGCAAAAACATAACATACAACGTTTCGGGACACACTGTCCCTTCCTCAGGGGGCTGATAAGGATAGCACATACCACATGTTGGCTAATCAGCAGGTGTCTATACAGCAGTTGGCTATGTACACCTGGAACTTTACTTGAATCTTTTATACCATATTGCGTCACTAGTGTATACAGAGGGGAAAAAAATCAAGACATTTGCGTTATCGCCATCCTCCATAACTAATTTAGCCCCATTTATTAATGGTGCCCCATTTTCAGTCCTCATCTTCTTACTATGAATATAATTTTTTTAAAAAATGTGAGGCTTAGTAGCTTTGTTCGCTATTCTAACTTCATTATAATTTAGATAGTTGATGATTTTCTTACACTCCTTGTTTCCAGTTTTTTATTTAATCCCTAAAGACCCTTCCCGGGTCCTCTCTGACTTAAAGATTTAAATGCCTGTTTCTTCCTTTCCATTTGCTCTCTTACATCAGGAAGTTCAGCCAATATAGGCGCGGATTATTTTTTTTACATTTATTTCCCAGAGGTAAAACATTAGATGGTGTAAACTGTTAAATCCCCTTAAAACAAAGTCCACTTCTGTGCAGACTACTGATAATACATTATCCCAGTTGACATTCGAAGAGCTATTTTTAACCATGGGGAAAATTTGCCTTCACGAAATTAAGTTTTGCTTAGTAATCAGAAATATTGTTACTTTGAAATTCTACGCTCGGAGACACCTTGGCATCCTTTTGCAAGTGCCATTCTGTAAACAGTAATTTGCCTTTGACTAAAGGATTATGATATCCTGAGCTTTGAACTTGAGTAAAGGGCGTCCTGCCCTTTTGTTAAAAATGTATATGATGATGAAGGACCCCCAAGACCCCATATGCGTGGTACTTGCAAGTCTAAATAGGTTCACAGCTGAGGAATCCAACTTACAAGATCCACGATCCACCGCCACGGCTCCTTCGCTCCTGTAAGGCGACAGTCACGGCTTGTGACAGTGGACATCACGTACAATGGCTGACGGCCCCATTACGATCAAGCTTCCACTGCTGCAGACAAGAAACGAAAGGACCCCAATGCAGCAGCAGAGGAGGCAGAGCCCACATGTGGATCTTGGGATATTCTAAGTTGTAAAAATTTTTACAAAGCAAGCACATTTAAAATATGGCGAGAGTCCCACCATTTTACTCAAATTGTTGTTCAGTAAAGTATAGTTGTTTGAATGAGTGTATGGGCCCTTTAAATGCCCACAGAGGAATGGACATGATTGAAGTTGGCCCACAGGACTGGTACATGATACAAGTGTGCCCACAGTGACTGGTAAGTGATACAAGCCTCTTAGTAAGCCTCAGCTTTATGTGAGCAGAACCTAAAGTAAGCTCATAGAGGAAAAGGAAGGGCACCGAGTGGAATCTTCCATGCTGAGAAGGTTGCTGAGGCAAGAACTTTCTTACTTCAAAATTTTTGGGGGGTTTCATTCTCGTTTTAAAGATTAATCACTGCATCTTTCAAGAGATTTCAAAATATTAAATAATTTCCATTTTCAATGGTTATTAATAATTCATTATTTCTGTTGTAGCCAATCAGTGACGTGGTCGTGGTGTATCAATATTTTACACTGTGGTGATATTAAATACTTTATTAAAAAAATGGCGTGGAAAAAGAAATTTTATAGAGGGAGTAGTATTGGTAAATGGCTAGGCCCTGTGGTGGGGCAAAGGCCTAAAGACTTTTTGTTTCATAATCAAAGTCGCACACAATTTTGGTGGTGTCAAGATAACCAGCTTTACCGTTGGAGCTACAGGTGCTGACAGCCTTCTCTCTCTCACTCCTGCGACACAGACTATATATAAAACACTATATCTAAAAAATGACTTTGCCTCATCTAAATCTACAATTGGAATACATGTAGTAGCACGTACTCTGATTTGGCATGTGTTGCTGCATACCTTCAATCCAGCAAACATTTTTTTAGGAGCAGTATCCCCCCGCCCTATTTGAAACCACTGCCACCTTCACATCTGACATGGAACTTATTCCCACAAACCAACTGCAGCCTGCAACAGCCAAAGCATTCAACTGTCACGACTCTGTCACCATTCCAGCACAGTAAAACTACTCACAGAAGAATAGTTTTGAGAGCAAGTAACTTGATTGACAGCTGAAATATAAGAAGTTTTAGATTGGATATCTAAAGGAAATATGGGGCAGATCAACCAAAAAACTGATACAGTGGTGCCGCCTATAGATGCCTTTAATATAGACGCTTGTGAGTATTAGAGCGGAAAGGGGAAAGAAGGGGGGAAGAAGGGTTGCTATAATCTTTTAGTATGGGATTTACATTCTTGAAAAGGTTATAAAACTGCTATTCGTGTTACAAAAAAATTAACATACAAAAGTCTTACAGGGAGATTTACCCACGCAACACTGGCTATTAGTGGCATTAAAATCTCGCACTAAAGTAGTGCAAATGCAAATTAATTTGCAAGCCCGGTACATGGGGCATGTAGTTCCCAAAACATGCTAAGGGACAATTATACTCACCTTCCCTCGCTTCTACTACCTAGTCAGTAATTTCTACCCAGGGTAAGGACCTGAACCTTTATGTCCTCACCCCTGGGCCACTTAACTTGTGCATATACTTACGTTACACACTGTTTCAGTGAGCCCGCCCCCTCCACCCCGTCGGCAATGAGGCCAATAGGAAGACAATTTGGCAACGAGGTGCCTTACTATTGGACTCATCGCGCAAGGGAGTAGGGACAGAAGGCTACCGGAGGCAGCAGCAGTAGTAGTAATGCAGCAAGTAAGCAAGCCAGGGGTGAGGGGACATAGCGGTTTCAGGTCCTCATCTGGGTAGAAAGTACGACTAGGAAGAGGAGCAGAGGGAAAGGAGAGTATTAATGTCCTTTAAGATATTGAATCGGTTAGCGCGACTTTAACGAAAAATTGCTCAGTGGCTCTGGGTAAATGAGACGTTATTGTTCTTAAAACAACAGAAATGTTCAAATTTCATAACAAACTTATAGGCCCTTCTGACAATAACAGTGAATAAACTAATAATTGGCTAAAATATATCCACCCCACAAGTGATACACTTTTAGAAACCTACATAGCTCCATGTTTAGAAGTGGGACATTTGATTAAATTACAGGTGGACATAAGCCGTCATTTTATGTTTTCTAAAAACAATAATAGAGGCAATGACAAAAGTTTATTTATAGTCAAAAAGTATGGTAACATACCTTGGACCATAGTACTCTGGATCAGTGCACACAAAGACATGGCCAATGAGTATTATTGTATCTCTGCTCTAGCTGCAAACTTATTCAGGCTAACATCCCTTACCTAGAAACAACTCTGGCAGTTTATATTTTAAAAAAATGCACACCTACAGTTATATAGTGATTTTGGGTTGACAATAGCCCATCAAATTCACCCGCCTCCCTAACCCAGTTCACCAGCCTAAACAAAGACACTGCATATAACAACACATGCCACAAGCTATACCAGGAAAGGAAACTAAACTTATTTTTTTAATCCTGATAAAAGCTTTTCTCCCAAGAACAAACTATGTGTTACATTGAAGATTAGTCTGTAGGAAAGTTGCATTATGTACATTTAGAATAAGAAAATAGATTCTGTTTAATTAAGGGCATGTCAAGCCCAAAACCTACTTTGGTTTACAAGGTAGGTGCCCCTCCCACCCCCCAACCGCCGAAATATTTTTGCAAATAATGCTCATGGTTACTTACGGACCATTCTCTCCCGCGCGGGTCTCTAATCCAGCTCCCTCCCCTGCAAGCAGGGGCTAGACTCGCAGCCGCATCTATGATTGGCTAAGACGTGGCCAATCACAGATGGGGCTGACGCCATTCAAGACGGCGGGGAGAGAAGAGTCCGTAACGATGGGAACATTATTTGCAAAAAATATTTTGGTGGTGGTTGGAGGTGGGAAGGGGGCACTACCTTGTAACCAAATGTTTCATGTAGTGCAACGGCCGAAGAGGATGGAGTCAGATGGAGGGAGGGAGGGCAGTAAAGGGCTCCACGTGCATGTCACATTCCTGTCGAGGTTGAGGAATCAGCAAGGACGGATGGCTCACAAACACTCCTCACTTCCGTTCCTGGACTTTGGACAAGCATTGCTGGAGAACCATTTGGAGCAGAGATTAAGGTAAGGATTTTTGTAACAACTACTTAGTAGGGCCATTATGGGGTAAATTATAAGTTATGGGGTGGAATATGCCCTTAAGAAAGCTTACATGTGTGCCAGGTACTACTCACAAGCCCATTAGCTCTTCATAGAGCCTTGTGAGCATATGCACCTATTATCCAACACCCCCTGACCCCACATTCCACTGTCTTCACTGAACATATTTCTATACAGATGTCTCCCATCTATATAGAAGTCCCTTAAATGTGCTCGGTACCCCTGCACTTTATTTTCCAAGCCAGCATGCATTTGTTTTGTTTTTTGCTTCTGTTTCTTGCAAAAGAAAATGTTTCCAAATCTAACCTGTATTCTTTATGGTATGCTGGTGGCTCACTTATAAAGCAATAGAAAAAATAGTCAACTGACTGAATGTTTTCAATTTGTTTCCATTAATTTGTAGGAAAATCTTAAAGCGCATGTCCAGCCTAAAATAAATTTAATAGTTGGTAGAGGATCCCCCAACCCCCATTTCACATTATTTAGAAATCTCAAAGAAGTCTCTGCAGGGACATTCGGTCCCTGTTCACTCTTCACTTGCTCTGCCGGCCCTTCTTCCGTGGGCAAGGCCCAAACATCAAGCTCAATACCGACAGCCGTGACCAGGTTATAGAGCGTCTGTCTGCTCCTGTTTTGCTCGAAACGAGTTAAGAACAGGAAGCAGGGGAGCACCTAAGTGGCGAGGGACCAGGGTAATGTAAGTCCCTTCTGAGGCATCTTTGAGATTATCATGCAAAAAATGGGGGGTTTCGGGGGGGTTGGGGGGTCTTATGTGTGTATTACATTAATTTGGTCACTAGTTGCACTCCGTGTGGATGTATTCTATCCTATTTCGATTTATATTTTGCTTGTTGCATTGGAGGTTTGACCAAACTCTGGAAAAGGTGTATCACCCAAAGTGGTCAGTGTACCTTATGAGCTGAGAGTTAGCCCTAGGAAAGAACAGGCAGGGGCTTTATCTCATGAAAGTCGGTAACTGATATAAAAAAAATACTGGGAAATATGTCTCCTAAGAAGGTTAAAAAAGGGTAAAGTTAGGACAGCAGAATAAAGTAAACCTTGAAGTGGTTGTGGCTTTAAAATAATTTGGGCAGTTGAACAACTATTGCTTTAATTCTTTTTCTACTATTTTTTGTGTAAAATTTGGTCACTAGTTGCACTCTGTGTAGATGTATACTGTCTTTTTTCCTATATATGGTTTGGGGGGGTCCTCTACCAGGAATAAAAGCTTTTTTTCTCCTTTTTTTTTTTAAGCTTTTGACATGCCATTTAAGTTTTTACATGTACTAACTTAAGGTCTACCTAACAGCTCTAGTCTGTTGGATAGTGGTACAAAGTCTCTACTTTTAGCCAGACAGAATACATTGAGGTTCATTCCCAGACTAACTTTGTGATTAATAATATATATATATATATTTTTTTTTTTTTTTTTTTTTTATTTTTTTTTTTATTTTTTTTAAATGAATATTCGTTTTTGTACAATCCATTATAGGTAAGAAATAAACTGCAAAGAATAATTTTCTGGTTTTGTATGAAAGCAAGAAATGTATCATTGTTAGGGACAGGAGAACTTAAATATATTTCCTGAAAACTACACTAAAATCCCTGGTCTGTGTCAGTGGGAGGGATGATCTGAGCTGGACATGATTGTCTGTCAGCTTCTAAGAAGCAAGGCTGCAGTTTCGTGAAGTGTAACAAATGAACACTGCAAACAGGTTTTGAATGAACAGGATAGTTGTTCCAAACATCTTGGAGAACAACCAAGCTATGTGGAACAGGTCGAATCAACTAACAATATTATGGAGATTAATGCAGTATTCGGAGGGCCCCTGATCACTCTCCTTCCTATGGCAGAGAAAAGTCTGCTCGCCTACTGCCAAGCAGCATGTCTGTATAAGGGATTGCTTGATAAATACCATTAGCAGCCAGTTTTTTTGCTTTCAAAGATAGGCGAATAATAAATATATACCCCTAGTTCTCTACAGCAAAGCTGATATCATGGAACGAGGCTCACTTTGTTTCCCAAAGTTGCTTACCCCATCAGAGCAGAAATGCATAAATATGGACCAGCTATAAAAACATTAATTTTAATAAGAACAACCATAAGGGAAAATATAATATATATCAAAACAGAGGTACAGAAGAAATCTATATAAAAATCAAACATAAATCTCTAATACTTCCTATACATAATCTAAATCTTATACATGAAATACAAATACAAACTCTGATATTACTGTATAAGGTTATAGGTGCAAAGCAAGTCCGCAAAAATCTCAACAATAATACAATAAGGGGAGGAAAGTCCAATTGTAACATACAAATCCAATGTGGGTATCACGCCTATTTTATGGAATATGCTGTCATCATCGATGAGCAGGATAGAGACAATAGATAAAGTCTCCAAACAATCTTTATCTAATATGTTATATAATCTAAAGCCAAAAGAATATTAGGCATCTGGAGCAGATACAGATGACAGAAAACGGAAAGTGCAGATATTGGTGAATTAATATGAAAAAAAGGTTGACTTTAAAAAATAATTGAATCCCAACAATCACATTTTTTAGTTATGGTTTCAACAGCATGTACTTAAAGAGCATGCTCACCCTCAAATGAAAAATAATATAAGCAATCCACACCCCCAAAACTACAAAGTTTAAATAGCTAACAGACATAGAGTAATCAATTAGGCTGCGGACACAATGTACCGTATGGAAACGCAAGTGCCAGGGCGTTGACATGCGTTACCATCTGTTTAAGCTGCTCTTCCAGTAATAGTCTGGAATCGGAGCGCATGCAATCACCAATTTGTTTTGCAAAAACAGAAACGGAATGCCACCCGCAGCTAGGATCCTACGAGTTCTAAACACAGGAAAACTCTATACAGTAGTAAAAATATTTATTAACTTGAATGCATTGTGCAAAATTCATTAGTCTTCGACAAATGTCAGCCAGTATAATATATCAACGTTAGTTATATTTGGCATCACAATGCAGTTAATAAAAATCTAATAAGAGTAGTGCTTCGGGGAGTATACAATGATAAAACCAGGTAGTGTTGTAACTTGAAAAAATATGGAAGATTTGCAGTTATTTTGGCTCATGTACCCAACAAGCAAATATATGCCAAACCCTTTTAATAACTTTGTTATCATGTTATTTCTGACATTCACCTTTTTTTTGGCAAACTTATTAAAATAAATGAGCAGCACACTCTAATGCCCCCTGAGTTACATGCCAACTATTAAATACATCTATTGTAGCTGTATATGCCTAATAATCTGGTATTCATTTCTGCTTATGTATGAAATTAACATCCCATATTAAAGAGTAATTCCAACCCCCAAACTAAAAATTTTGCACTGTAGGATACCCCCAGCCACCCCCAACTGCCCCTGTTAGTTTCTAACATAAGCCCCAGAAACAGGCTTTACCAGCTTTTATTCCATCAGATCCTCTTCTCCAACTCCCTGGTTGCTGGAACTGCTGCAGGGGCTGCACCGGCAGCTGCATAATGTGATGGCTGAGAATCAGACAATTACAGACGTGGATGCAGGCTATGCAGAGAGCCGAGGGACCACTCGGGTAAGTCTGTTTCTGGGGCTTGTTTACAAAGTTAACACAGAGGTTGGGGGTGGGCTGCTGGGTACTCTACACTACGTAAATTTTTAGTTTGGGGTTAAAGATACCCTTTAAATATGCAATGTTTATTTAATTTTCAGTTTATAGCTAGGGAATCAGGCAGCAATGAAGGGATTCGGGTAAGTGGGAGGGGTGTAGGGATCCCTTGCGCCATCCTCAACAAGGACAAGCAAGAAGCAAGCATCTGGATGATTACAGACAGGCTCCTACTCTTCACTTTCTGGGGACATTGAGCAGACACTGCAGGAGAACCATTTGGAGCGAGGAGTATGGTAAGGATTTTTTAACTCTATACAGTGGGACCAGTAGGGGGTTAAAATTTAGTTTTGGGGGTGGACAGTCCTTAAAAATGCTTTTCTGGTGATAATGAAATAAAGAGGCAGAGACACTTTTTTTATTATGATGTGAAGTCTAAATGTATGTGATGTTTGTGGGTGTACTGTGAATTCCACAGGCCAAAGTTCAAACCTTGTCACAACTTCATACAAAAAGGTGAAATATTGCATCTTTTCAAACTCATCCCATACTAAACACCAAAGAAATCAAGTTAGCAGGGTAAAAATCAGGCCAAGGCCACATACATCACGTAGAAAGCTGACTGGAAACGCACATGGCAAGATTGCATTTACGTTTCCATTGCACTGGTGCACGTTGCATGCCCTAGCCCAGGGCTGGACAAATCATCCAATTATTAAGGAGCCAGCAACCAATACCTCCAATTGCCCGGAAGACATGTGACCCAGCTGTTCCACCTTTAGTCACCTTAGTCCACCCATTACACAAAAACTAATCACCATTCTCGATACTGCAAAATTACAAACACAGAAAACTTTCCCATTACCATTAACTTCCAGAGCCAGCAGACTTTCCCCTAACTAATAACTTCCCCATTGCCAGCAGTCTCTCCCATAACGATTAATTTCCAATGCCAGCAAACCTTTCCATTACCAGTAACTTTCCTAGTGCTAGCATACTTTCCCATTCACAATTACTTCCAGTACCCAATAACTTTGCCAGTGCCAACAGACTTTACCATTACCATTAACACTCCCCAGTAACCATTAACTTTCCCATTACCCTTAAAACTATACCAGTGCCAGCCGAGCAGACTTTGCCATTACCAATAACATTACCAGTGCCAGCAAACCATGTTCCATTACCATTAACTTTCCCAGTGCCAGCACTTTCCCATACCAATAACTTCCCCAGTGCCAGCAGGGCATTTCCCATAACCAACAACTCTCCCATTACCGGCACACTTTTACCATTACCATTAACTTTTCATTATCAATAACTTTTCCAGTGACACAGATTTTCCCATTACCATTAACTTTTACTATAACCATTAACTTTCCAGTGCCAGCAGAGCAGACTCTTCCCATAGCCAAAACTTCCCAGTGCCAGCAGACTTCCGATAACCAATAACTTTACCAGTACCAGCAGATTTTCCCATAGCCAATAACTTCCCATTACCATAAACTTTCCCAGTACCAGCCAGACTTCCCATAACAATAACTTTCCATAAACCAATACTTTCCGTACCTACCCCAAACTTCCATAACCAATAACTTTCCATTACCACTACTTTCCCAGTGCCAGAGACTTTCTTATTGCCATTAAATTTCTAAGTGCCAATATAAGCTGCTTGTTATGTTAAACCGGCTTTATTTCCTTGTTTAGAAACTGCTCTCCTGTGTGATTTAGCCGAACTCCTATTCCCCCTCCCTTTCACCTTTTTCTGTTTTGCAACATTGTTGCAGAGTAGGTGCGTGAGGAACTATCTCAGTCTATTTAGCAACAATGTTGCAAAAGTTGAACTAGTGGAAAGGAGGGGGATAGGAGCTCAGCTTAAAGGGTATGTCCACTCAAAAATTAACTGCTTTCTATCTGTTTTTAACTGAAGAACAGGAGGTAAATGCACTATTTCTTACCTCCGTTCTTCAGTAAATCTTGCAGGAAAGCAGGTAGAACTTACGGGATAGTTCCAGCGCTGACAGAGCCGCGGCCGAAATCCCCGATACCTCCAGCGCTTCCACTCTCCTTAGCAAGTGCAAGGCCTGGAGATGCGTGTGCAAGGCCTGGAGATGCGTCGGAGGCGTCGGGGATTTCAACAAGCTAAATGCAAATCAGAGAGCCAACTACATGGTTTTTGCTTTCTTGAGCCATTCTCAGTGTAACTAGCCCATCTGGTTTTGCAATGTGTAAGCGCTTATGGACAGATGTCGCTACGAAATTAAATAAGATAGGGAGAGTATAAGGCTTAGAGCTCCCCATCTACTCACATGTGAATTAAACAGAAATAACCACCAAAGATTGACAGAAAGAATCACACATCACTTTACTTGGATATAGATAAATAAGATGGTCGACTTTAGAGAAATGTCTAATTAAGAACTGCCAGGCCAGTTCTTTTTTTGCAATCAACTTGCAATCACAAAATGATGGGCCAGGTGGGAACGTATCAATATAAGAAACGCTGCTTGTAAAATGCGGTCTTTAGACATTAGATGAATAAGATGGTGTTCATAGACAAACTTCTGATCTCTCTAATGTCTCCCCTAGTGTATGGCAACCATAATTAATAGACACTGACAATCAATTCAACTTTGGCAGACGCTGTATATGGCAGAACATATAGGATCATTTGTCCTGCCTCTATGTACAGCCAACCTATTTACATTTTTTCCTGTGGCAAGTCCTGATGGTGCTGATGTAATTTCTTGTGTTTTCTTTTTTTAAGTCATACTTCAGAGGCAAGTCTAGCCTTGGGGGGGAAGTACTACAGTGTAACAATCTGTTGAAATGTCATGTATCTATTATGTTTCACAGCTGCTAAAGTATATTTAAAGGACACTGTACAAAAAAATAGACTGTTCTCTCCCACTTTAGTTACTCCTTCCATTACATCCATTTAGTTTCTCCTTTGCCCTACTGGGATAAAAGACAGAGACCATTGATAATTTTAACTGATTGTTTAATTATAACCCTGTTATATCCAGAAAGAAGAGTACTGCACAATTGTTAAAAGGGCATAATAACACTGCAAAATAATTTTTTAACATATCGTAGGGCACCCTATCCCACCACCCACCACTAAGGGGGCATATTATAAAGGATGTCTTTTTGACAAATAATTAGCGCCGCACATCGCAGCGAAATAGCGCATTTGGGCTATTCCATTATAAATGTGCGTCGCTTCGTCTAATGTCGTTCGCCTTTTCTAATGCGCGTTCGCCTTTCTAATGCGCGTTCGTTTTCCACAAAGGGTTTAGCGATAGCTCCGGAAACGGTTCGCCATCGGTAACGCTACCTTTATAAATAGCGTTAACTGACCTTTTGGCTGAAACCCATGCGAAAAGCGAATGCGAAAACATTTCCGTACGTTTCGCTCTTTTATAAATATGCCCCTAGTCCTTTTGTTTAAAATGCTTCAGAACTCTAATTACAATCGCTCTGGGCGCTTGATATTGGCCCTCTGCTTGCCAGAACTGCAAGCAGGGAAGCCGGGGCTGCAGCCATCTCTGATTGGCTGAGAGGCAGCCAATCACAGAGCAACTGCCGCAATACAGAAACGTACCTAGTTCGGACAAACTCAAACAATCCAAACTCTATCCAAACTATGTTTGGTTTTCCCAATATCCGGACTTATTTTTGATAATAATCGAAAAATTTATAATTATCGAGTTCTTGAATTGGGTAATCCTCGAATGTATCATCGATTTTGGTAACCCTCGTAGTGTACCTTGATTTTGGAAACCCTTGAATGTAGCCTTCGACTTTAGTAACCCTCAAATGTAGCCTTCAATTTCGGTAACCCTCAAATGTAGCCTTCGATTTCGGAACCCTCAATGGAGCTTTGTGTTTGGTAACCATTGAATGTATTGGTCAGTAACCGTAGAATGGTTGTTCGGAAACCTAGAATGTAGCGTCTAATTTTGTAACCCTCGAATGTAGCGGTCGACTTGGTACCAGTCAAATGTATTGTTTGATTTTGGTAACCCTCAAAAGTTATTGTTCCGTAACCCTCAAATTGTCTCTAACCCCGAATGCAGCATGCAGAGAAACCTGAAAATTGCTGTCACGGGGAAAGAAGTAAGTTACCACTGTTATTTTATCTTTTATTTATCCTAATTTATCGAAACTATTATCTCCCTATTGACTTTTAATGGGTTTTATTTCCGAAAATTCGAACTTTACTGAGGTTTGGAAACAAATGAACTTTTTACTGAAGTCGGCCAACTCTACAAGGACACTTAGAACTTTT
Source organism: Hymenochirus boettgeri (assembly GCA_019447015.1). NCBI lineage: Eukaryota > Metazoa > Chordata > Amphibia > Anura > Pipidae > Hymenochirus > Hymenochirus boettgeri. Next base: position 132,317,450 of record CM033472.1, on the reverse strand, counting down.
GATCATTAAGTCCTTAATGGTAACTAAAAAAAAATTAGAACAAAGCATAACTTATACAAATTATTACAGAAAAGTACAACGTAAAAACCTTAGATCTGCAGTAATCCCTGCAAATATGTCACTGGGGGCCAACTGTCAAGGGGATTTTCAATCAATTGCAAAAGCCTGCAATTCAGATGGGTATATAAGCTTTGAATTATGTAATACCAAAAGGCCAACTGTCCTAAGGGCTAGGACACACTGGCACGAGTCTCACATGCTTCCGATCGTGTTTTGTGATCGTATTTCATGAGAATCGCATGCCAGAGCTTTCCAAGTTGGGTGGCCAACAAGTATGCGCGCTGTGATCCATTTTGAATGTCAAGCAATCACCAGTTTTGTGCAGACGCATTGCCCTCTGATAACCAAAGTGCAAACGCATGGTAATGGCATGTGAAAAATGCTGCATTGCAATACTACTTCACGATCAGTGCAAGTTACCATGCACTGATAGCATGGCTGGTGGCCATAAGCATATAAACTTGCAATCTAAAGCTGCAAAAAGCCTTCATTAAGCTACAAATAAGTGTGTATCCAACAATAAGCAATATATCTAGAAATAAGTAAATATACAGTAAAAATATCATACAAAAGCAAATAACCTACAATAAGCACATCAATGCAATAAGTAATATATTTAACAATAAGCAATGTATCCTACAATAAGCAATAATCCTACAATAAAGCACCATGCAATAAATAATATACCCTACAATAAGTAATATATCATGCAATAAACAATATTTCCTCCAATTACTAATATATATAAAAATGCCTATTGTGCAAAGCCCATATATCCTACAATAGGCAATATATCTCACAATAAGTCTATATCATATAATAAACAATATATCCACAATAAGTAAATAACCTACAATAAACAACATATTCCTACAATAAGCACATAATGACAATAAGTCATAGTAGCTTACAATAAGCAATTATGCTACAATACACCATAATTCCTACAAAAGCATATCATGCAATACGTTATATATTTACAATAAGCAATTTATGCTACAATACACCATATATCCTACAATAAGCACATCAGCAATAAATAATACTATCCTGCAATAACCAGTATATCCACAATAAGTAAATATCCTACAATAAGTAATATAACACACAATAACCAGTATATCCTAAAATAGGTAATATATACACAAATAAGCACATCATGCAAAACGTAATATAACTTACAATAGCCAATATATCACACAATAACACAGTATACCCCCACAATGATGTGTAATAATAATTAATATGTAAAGGGAATATATCACACAATAAGCAACATCATTGCATAAGTAATATAACTTACAATAAGCAATATATCACACAATAACAGTATACCCCACAATGATGGGTAATATAATATAATATGTAATAGGGATATATCACACAAGAAGCTATTTACCCTAATGTGTCCTATTGGATGGGATCCAGACAGTAAAATATGTAAACAAAATCCCTTCTGCACCAACATGAATCCTGGGAGTCCGTTTGACTGTTGAATTGGACCAGAGCCAGCTACTTCTTTCACTGCTCAATGTTTCACTGTAACATGGGGATTGACAGGGACGTCCCTGACAAAACTACAACTCCCAGCACCCCCCTCCCCCCCCCATCTGTATTCCATTCTTACACATATCTGTCTATCTCCCAGGCGTTCTATCACTTCTCACTTACGATTTTCCTGGGGAGAATGTTTTCCCTCCTTGTTCTTTGGGCTCCAAATACATTGTCTGCATTTGTCCCGCCCACAGCGAAGATCTAGCCGGAATCAGAAGCAACCTCCACCCCTGCCATGGATCTCCCCCACACAGGTTCACTTGGTGTGCTCTCGGTCCGGCCTCCACAGGTCCCAGGCATGTACGACAGACAAGCGAACCCCCCCAGGAATGCCATCAGCACTATAGCAATAGCACTGCCGACCCCTCGCAGGCATTTCACGTGGTTACTGAGGGTGTGTGGGGTAGGAATGGGGTGAAAGGGCACGGAGTGGGTACAGGCAGCGTTCATGCGAGCACGGACCGTCTGGGTACTGGGAGAAGATCAGCCACGACAATCCCAGCCCGCTGGTGTTAAATTACAACGTTCACTGGGGTCTGATGACCATCAGCAGCTGCTGTGTGGTATATGGACACGAACGGAGCCCGCCACTGGGAGAGAAAGCTGGAGGGGTGTGTTTAGCGATCCCCCATGTAGGTTAGGGTGCCGATCAGTGGGAAGGTACAGGACACCTGGGAAAATGCAGGGAACACAGCTCAGTCACAATGTAATGCAGTTAGGTAGAATCAGTGATCAGGGCTGTCCTGCTAATTACATTAGGTTTGTCCTAACCATCGCATCTTATACCCTTCATTAGTCAGGACCAAAATATTTACTCTTGTACACATCTTAGATAATGTAACACCTTATAGCGTATCACACCATTAGATTAGTGGAGCCAACCCTGGATTATTGTTCACACCTTAGATATGTACACACCTTAGATATTGCTAGATACTTTGATATTGTACAACACATTAGATATATTTACACACATTAGATTATGTCTACACATTAATATTGTACACAAAATTAGATATTGTAAACACCTTAGATTATTGTAAGCACACACCTTAGATATTTGTACACACATTAGATTATTGTTCACACCTTAGTTATTGTACACGCATAAGATTTATTTACCACCTTGATTATTGTACACTTAGATATTGTTACAACATTAGATTTTGTACCACACATTAGATATTGTATACACCTTAGATTACTTGTACACACATTAGATATGGTTCACACATTAGATATTTGTAGCAACACATTTTGTACACAACTTAGATTATGTTACAACCATTATAGTTATATGTATCACACCTTAGATTATTGTACACACATTAGAAGTGTACACCATTAGATATTGTACAAACATTAGATTATGTTAGGCACAAGTTAGATTATTGTACGCACGTAGAATTGTACACCCCTTAGATTATTGTACACACATTAGCATTATTTGTACACACCTTAGATTATTGATCACACCTTAGATGTTGTACGACAGAACACGGTTACGATTAGTTGTTTCACACCTTAGATTATTGTGACACACATCAGATTATGTACACACCTTAGATATTCATCTACACACATTGAGATATTGTACACAAGCGTAAATGTATTGTACACACATTAGATTATTGGTACATCACTTTAGCAATGTTAACACACTTTAGATTCTTGTACACACCGTAGATAATGTAACACACATTAGATTATTGTACCACACTTACTGTATTGTTTCACCACATTAGATTATTGTAACACACATTAGATATTGTTCACACATTAGATTAGTGTTCACAACCTAGTTATTGTACACAATTAGATATTGTCACACCTTATTGTTCACACATTAGATTTATTGTACACACCTTAGACATTGTTCACACCTTAGATATTGTACACACTTATATTGTTCACACCTTAGATTATTTTACACACATTAGATTATTGTACACACTTTAGATTATCTCACACACTAGATATTGTACACACCTTAGTTATTGTTCACACCTTAGATTATTGTACACACATTAGATTATTGTACACACTTTGATTATTTGTACACACCTTTAGATTATTGTACCACATTAGATATTGTACACACCTTAGATATTGTAACACACTTAGATATTGTACACACCTTAGATTTATTCTAAACACATTAGATATTGTACACACATTAGATTTGTACACACATATTGTACACACCTTAGATTATTGTACACACATTAGATATTGTACACACCTTAGATTATTGTTCACACTTTAGATTATTGCACACACATAGATATGTACACACCTTAGATTATTGTTCACCACCTTATTAGATTATTGTTCACACTTAGATATTGTAACACACATTAGATATTGTACCACACATTTTTGTACACACCTTAGATTATTGTACACACATTGATTTGTACACCCTTAGATTATTGTTCACACCTTAGATTATTGTACACACATTAGATATTGTACACAATTTAGATATTGTACACATTAGATATTGTCACCACCTTAGATTATTGTACCACATTAGATTATTGTACACACCTTAGATTATTCTACCACATTAGATATTATACACCCTTAGATTATTGTTCACAACCTTAGATTATTGTACATACATTAGATTTGTACACACCTTAGATTATTGTTCACACCTTAGATTATTGTTCACACATTAGATATTGTACACACATTAGATATTGTCACACATTATTGTACACCACCTTAGATTATTGTACACACATTAGATTATCTACACACATTAGATATTGTAGTCACCTTAATTATTGTACACACATTAGATTATTGTACACACTTTAGATAATGTACACACTTTAGATTATTGTACATACCGTAGATAATGTACACACATTAGATTATTGTACACACCTTAGTGTATTGTACACACATTAGATTATTGTACACCATTATTATTGATACACACATTAGATTATTGTATACACCTAAAATAATGTACAGACATTAGATTATTGTTCACACATTAGATTATGTACACACCTTAGAATATTGTACACCATTAGATATTGTACACACATTAGATTTGTCACACATATTAGATATTGTACACACCTTGGATTATTGTACACACATTAGATTATTGTACACACCTTAGATTATTTCACACATTAGATAATGTACACACATTAGATTATTGTACACGCCTTAGATTATTGTACACACTTTAGATTTTGTACACACCTAGAATAATGTACACCATTAGATTATTGTACACACCTTAGATTATTACACACACTTAGATATTATCACACCATTGATTATTGTTCACACCTTAGTTTATTGTACATACATTAGATTTGTACACACCTTAGATATTGTTCACACCTTAGATATATTTTCACACATTAGATATTGTACACACATTAGATATTGTACACACATTATTGTACACACCTTAGATTATTGTACCACATTAGATTATTGTATACACATTAGATATTGTACACACCTTAGATGTTGTACACACATTAGATTATGGTACACGCCTTAGATTATTCTACAACACATGATATTATTACACACCTTAGATTATTGTTCACACCTTGATTATGTACATACATTAGATATTGTACACACCTTAGATTATTGTTCACACCTTAGATTATTGTTCACACATTAGATATGTACACACATTAATATTGCACACATTTTTTGTACACACCTTAGATTATTGTACACACATTAGATATTGTACACACCTTAGATTATTGTTCACACCTTAGTATTGTACACACATTAGATTATGTACACACTTTAGATTATTGTATACACATTAGATATTGTACACACCTTAGATTATTGTACACACATTAGATTATTGTACACACCTTAGATTATTTACACACATTAGATATTATACACACCTTAGATTATTGTTCACACCTTAGATTATTGTACATACATTAGATATTGTACACACTTAGATTTTGTTCACACTTAGATTATTGTTCACACATTAGATATTGTACACACATTAGATATTGTAACACCATTATTGTACAACACTTAGATTTGTACCACATAGATTATTCTACACACATTAGATATTGTAGTACCTTAGATTATTGTACACACATTAGATTATTGTACACACTTGATAATGCACATTTAGATTATTGTACATACCGTAGATAATGTACACACATTAGATTATTGTACACACCTTAGTGTATTGTACACACATTAGATTATTGTACACACATTAGATTTTGTACAACACATTAGATTATTGTATACACCTAAAATAATGTACAGACATTAGATATTTGTACACACATTAGATATTGTTCACACATTAGATTATTGTTCACACATTAGATATTGTACACACCTAGAATTTGTACACACATTAGATATGTACACACATTAGATATGTACACATTTAGATATTGTACACACCTTGGATTATTGTACACACATTAGATTATTGTACACACCTTAGATTATTTCACACATTGATAATGTACACACATTAGATTATTGTACACGCCTTAGATTATTGTACACACTTAGATTATTGTACACACCTTAGATAATGTACACACATTAGATTATTGTACCACACCTTAGATTATTCTAACACATAGATATTATACACACCTTAGATTTTGTTACACCTTAGATTATTGTACATACATTAGATATTGTACACACCTTAGATTTTGTTCACACCTTAGATATTGTTCACAACATTAGATATTGTACACACATTAGATTTGTACACACATTATTGTACACACCTTAGATTATTGTACACACATTGATTATTGTATCAATTAGATATTGTACACACCTTAGATTGTTGTACACACATTAGATTATTGTACACGCCTTAGATTATTCTACACACATTAGATATTATACACACCTTAGATTATTGTTCACACCTTAGATTATTGTACATACATTAGATATTGTCACCACCTAGATTTGTTCACACCTTAGATTATGTTTCACATTAATATTGTACACACATTAGATATTGTACACACATTATTGTACACACCTTAGATTATTGTACACACATTAGATTATTCTACACACATTAGATATTGTACTCACCTTAGATTATTGTACACACATTAGATTATTGTACACACTTTAGATAATGTACACACTTTAGATTATTGTACATACCGTAGATAATGTACACACATTAGATTATTGTACACACCTTAGTGTATTGTACACACATTAGATTATTGTACACACATTAGATTATTGTATACACCTAAAATAATGTACACACATTAGATTATTGTACACACATTAGATATTGTTCACACATTAGATTATTGTTCACACATTAGATTATTGTACACACCTTAGAATATGTACACACATTAGATATTGTACACACATTAGATATTGTACACACCTTGGATTATTGTACACACATTAGATTATTGTACACACCTTAGATTATTTCACACATTAGATAATGTACACACATTAGATTATTGTACACGCCTTAGATTATTGTACACACTTTAGATTATTGTACACACCTTAGATAATGTACACACATTAGATTATTGTACACAAATTAGATTATTGTACACACCTTAGATTATTGTACACACATTAGATATTGTACACACTGTAGATTATTGTACACACATTTGATATTGTACACACCTTAGATTATTGTACACACCTTAGATTATTGTACACACATTAGATATCGTACACACCTTTAATTATTGTACACACCTTAGATTATTGTACACACATTACATAATGTACACACATTAGATTATTGTACACACTTATGTATGTACACACTTAGATAATTACACACATTAGATTATTGTACACACTTAGATAATTACACACATTAGCTATTTCACACTTAGTGTATTGTACACACATTAGATTATTGTAGACACATAGATTATTGACACACTTTAGATAATGTACACACATTAGATTATTTTACACACATTAGATTATTTACACACATTAGATTATTGTACACACCTTAGATACTGTACACATTAGATTATTGTACACACATTAGATATTGTACACACCTTAGATTATTGTACACACCTTAGATTATTGTACACACATTAAATATTGTACACACCTTTGATTATTGTACACACATTACATAATGTACACACATTAGATTATTTTACACACATTAGATTATTGTACACACCTTAGATTATTGTACACACATTAGGTATTGTACACACATTAGATATTGTACACACCTTAGATTATTGTACACACATTATATAATTGTACACACTTTAGATAATGTACACACATTAGATTATTGTACACACCTTAGTGTATTGTACACACATTAGATTATTGTACACACATTAGATTATTGTACACACAAATTTTAAAACACACAAAAAACTATTGTACACACAGATTATGAATCACACAGATTATTGTACACATATAGATGATGTACACCCGTTAGATTATGGTTCACAACTGATTAGATCATTGTAAAAACAGATTATGATACACACATTAGATTATTAACCACACATTAGATTATTGTTCACACATTAGTTTATATCCTGTACACACATTTGATAATATAAACACATTAGATTATTGTACACACATTAGATAATATGTACACATATTAGATTATTGTACACACAGTATATAATGTACAACACATTAGATTATGATTCCACATTAGATTATTGTAAACACATTAGATTATTATTGTACACATTAGATTAATATCCACATTAGATTTATGTCTATACATTGATGATAATTCACACATTAGATTATGTTTACATATAAGACTATTGTAGAAACATTAATATGATACACAGATTATTGTGCACACATTAGATTAGGATTCACACAGTAGAATTTGTAACACATTAGATTTTTGTTGTTCATTAAAGTATAATCCACGATTACATTGAAATTGTCTTGATATATCTATTTACCTCAGCAACGTAATAACAAGTTTGACCATCCATTTTTGTACTTGCTATATATTAAATCACATCTTAGTTTATACTCACATTATTGGAACCTCAGGTCCCCAAGGGTATTCCTGGAGCGTCACGATAGTGTTTGAGCTCAGGACCTTTGCTGGAGTTAATTGGGTAGTCAAATCAATTTTAGCATTCATATTTCCCACGTTTTGGTCCATGTTTTTATTGTGGTAAACACATTCGATTTTGATTCACCCATTAGATTATTATACACACTTTAGATTATCTACACACGTTAGATTATGATCATTAAATTATTGTACACCACATTATAAATTTTCACACGTTAGATTATTGTACATACATTAGATTATGATTCACACAGATTATGTACACACATTAGATTATGTACATACGTTAGATTATGATACATTAAATTATTGTACACACATTAGTTTATTGTACACAAATTAGATTACGATACAAGATTATTGTACACGCATTAGATTTGATTCCCAGATTGGATTATATCACACATTAGTTAGTTTATTGTAACACACATTAGATTAGATACACATATTAGATTGTTGTACACCCAGAATATTATATACCGTAGATTATGATTATAGCATTCTGTTATGTATACACATTCTGTTATGTATACACTAGATTATTGCGAACACATTAGATTATGTATACACATTAGGTTATTACACACATTCAATTATTGTACACATTAGATTAATATACCACATTAGATTATTGTACACCATTAGATTATTGTACATACATTAGATTATGTACACACTAGATTATGCTACATTAAATTATTGTACACACATTGGATTATGATACACACATTATTGTACACACATTAAATTATGTACACATATTAGACTATTGTACATACATTAGATTATGATTCACAAATATTATGCAAACATATTAGATTATGTACACACACTTATATTATCCACACACACATTAGATATGATTAACACATTAATTATTGTACACACATTATATCATGATAAACACAGATTATTGTTCACACATTAGATTATATACACACACCACAGTTAATAGTTTATAGTACACACATTAAAGCTCCGACCACTACCTGCGACGAACGGGCGAGAATCGTCCGTGTGTATGCGTTTGGTTGGGGGTCGTTCATGGATCCGCCCGAAGGATCGATGAACGACCCCCAAACGAGTGTACGAACTTTAGATTATGATACACGTATAAGATTATTTTTACACACATTAGACTATTATAACATTATATTATTGTACACCCCATATTGTACACACATTAGATTAATATGCACGCATTAGATTAGATTCACACATTAGATTATTGTAGACACACTAAATTATGATACACAGATTATTGTATACACATTAGATTATAGTCAGGGTTGTCTCTCTAATGAGGCAATATGACCAAAATGCTCAGAGCAGCTAAATATCAGAGAGGCGGCAGGCAGAGCTCACTTTAATTTAAAATTTTTTTTAGAAAAGTGACAGTCAGAGCAGAAGGAAAATAAAATCACAATGCACTTACTTCTTCTTCATGCAGGCACTGCTCTGATTGTAGGGTAAAGGGGTTAATTATCTGTGTGTACAGAGAAGAGCAAATCTTTATTTTCAATATAATTTGGGTGATCTGGGCAATAGGGTATGTTATATGTATCTATCTGTGTGATCTAGGTTATTAGGGCATTTTATATGTACCTATCTGTGTAAGCTGGGCATAAGGGCTTAACTTGGTTAGGTTAGTTAGGGCCTGCTGAAAGAATCTACCTTGATTGGTGGCAGGCTTAGAAATCTTTTGGGGAAAAAAAAATTTCTACGGGAATTATGGTGTGGATAAATGTTTTTGTTGTTTGTTGAGGAACTGTATAAATAACGCCTTGATGTGAAGTTTAGAAAGACCACACCTTTAACCACACCTTCCTGGAGGCCACGCACACATAATCCTGGTTGCGGTAGCACACTTCATGGTGCCTAGTATACTAGGGGTGGCATTTCAAAGTTTGGCTCAGTTGGCAAAAACCCTAAGTACACCCCTGAGTATAGTACACACATAAGATTAATATGCACACATTAGATTATGATTCACACATTAATTACTGTACACACATTAGAATATTGTTTACACATTATATTAGTCTACACCATTAGATTATTGTACATTATTTATGATTCCACCTAGATTACGTACACACATTAGATTCCTACGCCTGTTAGATTATGTACACACGTTAGATAATGATACCACATTAAATTATTGTACACATTAGATTATCGTACACACATTAAATTATGATGCACACATTAGATTATCATACACACTTCAGTTATGATACACGCATTAGATTATGATCACACATTAAATTATTGAACACCATTAGATATTATACATCATTCGATTATTGTACACATATCTGATTATGATACACAGATTATTGTACTCACATTAATTTATTGTACACACATTAGATTATGACACACTTTAGATTATTAAACATATTACATTATTATATGATGCTTTAAAATGAAATGTTGTGTTCTGCATTATTCCCCTTGTCTGTCTGTGTAAATCACTGTGTACTGGCTGCATTAGAAAATTCACACGCAACTCTAGTTTTCAGCAAGTGTATATATCAGACGCTTGGCACCAAGGTTGTGTACATAAAAAGAAGGAATTCTTCACAGTACATTACCAAGTGTGGAACAGAAAAAAGCATTCTGGTAAATGACTTAAAGCATGTAAGGAGAAGTAAAATGTGCCATCCCACCTCCCCACATTAACTTACATTGGGCTACCCCTCATTCACCCCAGGGGGGTAGCAAGTGATGCAAGCAACTTCTGGTGTTATCTTCTTTTAAAGCTCCCCCCAACATTCCCACCCCTGAGCCACAGCATTATCTTGCGTAATATTGGAAAACAAATATACAACAAGAATTAACAAGAATATCCACTCCTGAAAATGTAAGAAATAAACTTCTGTTAATGGACAATTATGCAAGTGTGAAGATTCTTATTCTTTCATAGTCCTATTTATTTTATACACAGCTGAGAATTTTTTTAGCAAGTGTGCAAACTATACTGCTACAGCTGATGTCAGACCACATACGGGGTATTTTTAGCCAATATAGTTATTTATGACCAAAGTGGCCTGGCTTCTAACCACAAGGGAGTCCATAATTACATACCTTCTAAATGGAACCTTTTAAGATCAGAAAATTGTTTCATATGTGGAACTTTCAGATGTGGCCCCCTTATTCATTTGACTGCTGTTAGCATCTCTACTTTTATTGGCCTTCCTAGCAATGCTTCCAGTGTGTTAGCTATCAGATAGTAAGGTCCGATCAAGTTGTGTGTTGCAAACATTATTTGTTGCCTGAGGTGATGAGATCTAAAGTGACTCGCCAGAATTCCATAACGAGTTGCCACAGGAACTATCCTTAGACCCTGTGTTGTAACTGTACAAAATTAGGCAAAGGCAATCACACAGGGCACAGTATGGCTATGTAAACACAAAAGCAATGGCATATGACTGCTGCTTTTCTTATTTGTTAGACAATAAATCAAATTGTATACCAGGTTATTTTTTGGTAGCTGAATACTGAGAATTGGGTCAAGACCAGAGGCCTTCCTGTAGTCACATAAGCACTAAATATGGAATACATTACAATTGTCCCCCACTGAAATATAACTTCATAATGCAGCCATAAAATACCACATTGTATCGTTTTATTATGACACTGTTGTAAAATACCAAGCAACATTGGCATTTTATGGCCTTTGTAAATATGCCCTAAATTGCACATCAAAATGAAAGTAAGCACACGTCTGGATATTTATTTAACAATATTGATCATTATTTATAAAGGGTGGTATGCAGCCATGTGGGTTGATATACCATTAGCGGAAATCTCAAATTTGAATCTTGAAGTCACATTTTGCAGCCATGTAGCGGAGATTATTGTGACTTTAATATTGCAGTGGCTGAGAGTTAAAGACTGAATCGCAATATATCAAGAACCACAATCACTTTGGTACACTGCATAAGAAGGGGCAGTTACTGTGCGATATGCGTGTACTTGATACATCTTGGTAAATCTCCTTGAAAGAACACTCACCTGTATATATTGTGTTCCCTAGAAGTTTTGTCCTGCAATTAGTTTATGGCTACATCAAGCAATATATTTACTATCATGTGCTCTGTAAGACAGACTGCATGTTCCGCAGATATATGTACACTCCTCCTGCATTTTGTCCTATGATCAGTGGCTGGATCTGTGGCAGGACTTCAGAGCAGCATGTCCAAACATAGAAATATGTTACATAAACTCTAAAAGCCGAAGAACGGGGTGAAAATCAAACAGTATTTTCTTCCTACAAGCTGGGTACACACTGTACTAATCTTTCACATATGACAGACTGTGTGACGACATTGTGTGGCTACACAGTTTCGACCAGTTTCCCTAGGAAGATATTTAGGACTGACACACACCTAATGATTACGGCCAGCTCCCTATACTACAGTACCGTTTCTAACATCGCTAGAGAACATTTATTGGCGTCAGAAACTTTTTTTGCCAGCACACAAATAAGCAGAAAAAGGGCAAATCCTGTCAGTACCACAGGCCCTTTATTGCTAATGTGTGTACCATGTTAAAGAAGAATATACCCAAGCCCCTGAAACTGTACTGCTGTATTGACCTGTTAGGCTTTTCTTGTTATTTTTGTTACATTGGGTTTTAAACTGATTTTAAGTAAACATAACTTTATTCTGGACACATAAAGTCTTTCGACGTGTTTCTGCCCTCAGCGGGCCATCATCAGGATGATACAACATACCAAATTCCCTGCTTATATACCCACCCCCAAGTGTACACACCTCCCGACCACAGCTAAAGCAATTTACCCAAACATTAAATTACTACTGTAAAAATATACGGACAGTTAACACAATCACATATGTTTAAACCTCTTTAAAACCTAATTCAATTGGATCACGCAAATAGATGTAACTACACAGTTCCTACTTCTAAGGCAGTATCAATGGATTTAGAAATAAAATAGCAATCTACACAGTACACATTGTTGCCTAATCAGATTTCAATAGTAAAAAATCACAAGAAACAAACTGTAAAGCCCATTGCTCATTTAACCCTTTTGGGGTCTGGGTTTAAGCGATGTATCCACTTGGCCTCTCCCTGAAGCAAATTTTTCTTTATCAATGTACTTTTTTACAGGGTAACCCTTTTGAAATAAAAAATCAAAATTGGTATAAAGGTGATACCTTTATTGGCTACTAAGATAATCATAGTTTAAAAAGGAACTAGAATGTTTTGAAAGCTTGCTATGATTATCTTAGTATCACCTTTATACCACTTGTTATTTTTATTTCAAAAGGGTTACCCTGAAACATTTTGACTGGCTAACACGGTAACACCACCTTTCCCTGCGTCTTCAATGTTACTTGTAAGTTCAAAGCTAGACAAGCCATCAATAATCATACATCTAATGGAAGCCAATGTATGGGACATCTGTTTAAAATGTCTAAAATGTTTAAAATTGCCATATTTAGTGGTAATACTTTTATGTCACCAGTGGCCAGGGCTTGTCTAATGGAAGAACTATGGTTCGCCATTCTCTCTTTAAATGTTGTACGAGATTTTCCCACATAATGTAGGCCACACAGGCATACAATAAAGTAAATAACATATTGTATTTACTTGTACAGGAAAATGTTTGTTTAATGGGAATTTCTTACCATTCTGTGGGTGAGAGAAATATTTACCAGTAAGCATTGACTGATATGTACACAATCGGGACAACAGAAACAACCGACTCGAGATTGCATTATGCCTTTTTCGAGCCCCCCGTATTAAGGTGAATATGTCTGTCCGTACTAGTTGGTTAGACAAATCCTCTGTATGTATGTACAGTGGTGCCCTCAAATGGGAGATGTTTGTTTTTTTGGATCAATTCCCAAAATTCCTCCACACTACCCCTTATAAGATAACTATGAGAGGTGTATGTAGTACAAAAGTCCACCATTTGTGTTTACATTGTTAATCTTGACCGCTTTTTGGCATAATTTCATTCCTGAAAAAAACATTTTTGCCATGTTCTAGTTGTGCATTAAGATCATTCAGCTTGGAATGTTCTGAAAGGTTGCTATGACATCTTAGTTAGCCAATAAAGGTATCACCTTTATACCACTTTTGTTATTTTTATTTTTCAAAAGGTTTTTCCTTGAACAAGTAGACTCTACTAGGCCCAATTGCCAAACCTTTTTTTAAACCTGATCCAATCAGTTATCCCGTGCTCCCAAGTCGTACCATAGCTATAGCTATAATTGTGGCACTTTCCTGGTGAATAACTAATAAGTATGAACCACATATTGTGGCACATTGCTGAGTCTTTTCTCAACCTGAGCTGAGGATTATCCTCTTTGGTTCCCCTGGATGCTGGTGACTGAGTAACAGTTTAAAACATACCTGTGTATTACACATAGTAATTTCCACTGTGCACCAACGGGCACACATTTGCTATATGTATATACTGTATATACTAGCAAAGAGGTGCCTTTTGGTGCATACTGGAATTATGTGTGTGTATGTTTTGCTTTATGCGCCATCATCAGTGTTACTGCAGCCATAGAGCTGCAGTACACTGATGATGGCGCAGTAAAGCTGAACCAGTCTGTAGTTGGTGCTCTGGTTTTGCATTAAGCTTGTGGAATGTTGTAAATACATTTGTAAAGGTATATCTTTCCTGAGCTATGGCATATGTCCAGATTAATACAGCCTAATAGTATAGAGCAGGGTGTTAAACATGTGACCTTTCACATGTTTGAAAACTACTACTCCCATCATTCTCAGTTTGCAGTAAGTTCTTCTGAATGTCCTGTAGCTAATGCATGTGTCCAAATGCAAAAAAAACCCCACCCTAATGGTATAAAGCAGGGGTGTTGACCTTGTGACCTTTCACATTTTTCAATGTAAAGGTACCTCACCAGCGCATGTTTAATATATTAATATTGGAAAAAAGGGAAAAACTGGCCATTCTCTAAGAATGTTGGGTAGTTTCAGAGACATGCAAAGTCATTTTATCATAAACAGACATCACTTCCTGTCTACCAAACAGAAACCAGATTGTCTTATATCTTTCTATGGAGTGGGGGGGGTAAATCGTAATTTTTGATTTGCTAAGACTGTCACATGTTTTTCAAACAGTACATAATTGGGTGTAATACAGGAACTTCCTTACATTCCTGTCTTGTCATGTACAAAACAATTTGCTAACAGAGGCACTGTAAGACCAGAACATCATTGGATGTTAGTAAATTCCACTTTCTTCAGACCCTTTAGCACTCTTAGAAGTGTGGCTAAACCTGCCATTTTGAGTTTTCCATTCAAACTTAGGGGTATCAAGTAAAGTAAGTATACTTTTAAATGTATAAATTTGTTTTGTAATTCAGTAGTAAGTACGGTATATACTCGAATATAAGTTGATCCGAGTATAAGTTGAGGTACTATTTTTACCTAAAAATTCCTAAAACATGATTGACTCGAATATAGTGGAGGGTAGAAATTATGACCTGCCTTCTGATCTTGTATAGTCCCATAACGTAATAGTATGGGACTACTGTATGGGAATTCTTCTGTCCATTTAAAGGGCAACTGAAGCCTCAAAACAATACAGAATCGGAAGGCAATCTTTAACAATAGATGCCATCTTCCTGATTCTGTATAGTTTTAAAGCATTAGTTGCCATTTAAGTAGAGAGTAATCACACACAGTAACCTCCAAATCCTTGCCACTCCAGATGTTTGGAAACTACAACTCCCAGCATGCTTTACATGCTGGGAGTTGTAGTTTCCAAACACTGCAGTGACAGGCACTGCACTCCCCCCAGAGCCCCTCCAGTTCATGGATTTGCCTTTCTGTAGGGAGGTGCTGCTCTGGTGCTGCCATCTGGAACCATAAATTGGCTCATGCTGCCATGGCTGGTAAGGTCCGGTTCCAGCAAGGCCCTGCGCTTTGGCCTCTGACTTAGGTCTCAGCAATCTGGCTTCACTACAGATTCCATCTTACGCATCAACTCCTCTGGGGAGTGACGTCACTACTCCAGCACCGTCTCATCCCGATTTATACTCGAGTATATTGGTGTAGTACTATACTTTGTAAGTGTTTATTTGGTGATTTTATGAAATAGTGATAATTACACACTACATAAAGACCTTTCCTATGTGTATATAGTGTTATATACCCCCACCTAATTAGTTGCTCTTAAAAACTCAATTCAGCTCTGTAAAAATATAAATATATTATATAATATAAAAGTATCCTTGATATTATCTTAATATATTTATATCTTTATAGGAGATTGTATTGAGTTTAGGAGCTACCAATAGGTGGGGTTATATGAATTACATATAGGAAAGGTGTATATGTATGTGCGTACTTTATCACTATAACCATTTAAATGGCCATCAATAAATGTATATAAATTATAGCACTGACTTATATTGGGTACAAGACATATTATCACTTATAACTATATAAACTTACTTACAGAGCTGAGATTCCTCTTTTAATATGGAATAGTCAAAATGGGAGCTTGAACCACACCCCTGTGACTGCATGGGTCTCCATGTGGATATGAAAGGAGGTGGTAATGTCAGGTATATCAGTGTTGTTTTTAAAACATGTGACAGTCTTAGCCAATCAAAAAAAACTTTCTGTATGCTACACAGGAAGTGATGTGTTATGTAGGAAGAGGATATAAAGGATTATACTATAGGTAACCTGGGAGAAGGAATTTTGTTTATATGTTAGATTATTAGGGCAATGCTATATAATAACATGAGGCTGTGAGGTACCTTCTGTTATAAGAAGGCTTTATTTCTTTTATACTCTGTGGGAAGCTTTTAGCTCCTTACCCCTACCTCTCCATAACCTATAAAGCCAATCAGTATCCTGTGCTGTCCTAACCCATAGTGACTGTAAACCTGGAACTTGCTGTGGGGTAAATACTAATAAGTATGAACCTAGCATGTTATCTGGATCCTCTATAGGGTTCCAGGTTGCCCAATGGTGCTGTTTAAGGTTCATGAACCTGCTGTAAAGTAACCTATATAATCATTCTCAATTCCAATAGTGTAATAGGATGGAATGGCGATGGATCACTTGCATCTTTGAGTCCTTAGGTAGGAATTGCTAAAGCAGGACCATGGGTTTTTAATATGTCTGTATGTCAGAAAAATGGCTTTATTTAGGATATATGAAAATTATATTTTCTAGCATTCTGTGCACCAGGGAATGCTGAGAGTTGTAATTTTAAACATATGAAACGTTAAACACTTATGCTCTATATCAATAGGCTGTATTGCATCTGTATATATATATTATATATAATATATTTATTAACCAATGGACAAAAAAGAAACTTACTGCTAACAAAGAATGTTGGAAGTTGTAGTTTTTAAACATGTGAAGTTCAACATCGCTGCTTCATACTATTAGGCTGTATTATATCTGGACACATGCCTTAGCTACATGACATTAGGAGATACTTACTTGCAAACAGAGAATCTTGGGTGTTGTAGTTTTCAAACATGTGAAGGTCCCAAGTTTAACACCCCTGCTCTATTCACATCTTATCCCACTAAGCCCGGAGGCTGGCAACTGACAGCTGAGGTTAATATAAAACAGTAATGCTTTATTGAAGTTATAAAACCGGACACAGCCGTTACAAACATACAGCCAAGAATGGTGAGTACAAGATGCTCCACCCACAATTTCGTGGAGCCAATCTACCTTCCTCTGGGGCTTGGAGGGTGTTCACTATCGTCTTCTGTAAACTGTTAGTATTAACCCCCTCTTGTACTATAAACACAAAGTAAAATTATATAACTACACACAAGTCCGTATACATCTCGGCTCCGAACATAAGAACACACCACTTTGGGCTGGAAAGACTTTGTTTTTATTCACATATTATAGATCACACAGCGAGTGTCCAGTGGATATGTCTTCTTTATATTCATACATAGAACATAGGTGGGGGATGCGCTCCATACATTATTGGCTACTAAACATAATATATACAGTGTCAACAGGATGTCTTTTTGATTGAATCACTGAATATTTACTGAACAATTACTATTTTATGTTCAATGATGAATTTTACCTCCAACAGAAGGGGCGGCGAAGGGGGCATGGTTCGCGCCCTTATACGCAAAACTCTTCATGGGGTATTGGGAAAATACCCAGATTTATGTGGAGGAATCCATTTAGATCAAATATTATTATGTTAATAAGATATATTGACTATATATTATTCTTGTGGGAAGTTGACTCTATTGATGCAGGTTTGTAAGAAACTGTACGAGACAGATTGGAGTATAAACTTTACACACCATCTCATGATACACAGATAGAGTTTTTGGATCTGTTGTTAACAGCTCAGGATGGGGCAGTATCTACTGATTTGTTTAGGAAGCCTATCACAGGAATTCTATCTTGCATGCGAACTCTGCACATAGTAAGAGTGTAACATTGGGTATACCTTATGGGCAATTTGTTCGCATAAGACGTATATGCAATACATGGATTGCTTTCAAGAGAAAAAAGAGGATTCCTCAGGCAGCAGATAGTTTCGCAGCAACAGGCTCAACCATGTGTGGAGGGCTCACCCATCCTCCAATCTGTTCATCAAAAGAAGTAGTGTCACAGGGAACCTGAAAATGTTGCTTCAAATAGTGTTTATTGTGCTAAATCTCAAATAAACACTGTTTGAAGCACCATTTTCAGGTTTCCGTGTGACACTACTTCTTTTGATGTAAAAGATTGGATATACCACGGATGTTATCAAGGAAGCATATGAGAGAATGCATCTCTAGACAGGAACCTTTTGGTGGCCAAAAATATAAGGGAATACGAAAGGGAAATGTAAAGGAAAAACAGAAACGGTGAGATAGGAAACAAAACTCCTTATTTTGTGAGTACTTACACCAGGGACACCAAAAGAGTTGTAGATATTATTAATAAACATTGGGGGATATTGATGCAAGATCCTAAATTATGTGGCTTTATTCGGAGAAATCAAAATTCTCCTACTGTAAGGGTGTCACTATAGGGAGTGTCCTGTCTCCTAGTCTTTTTACTTCTAATTGAATAAGTGAGGAGAAGAGTTGGTTATGACAGAAGGGATGCTACAAATGCAGTCATAAGAGATGTGCTTGTGTCCATATTTAAAGGTACCAAAAGAATTTGTGAGTACCTCAACGGGACACTGATATAATGTGACCTCATATGGTAACTGCACAACGACATATGTAGTATACTTAGCCACATGTAATATATGTGACAAGCTATATGTCGGAAAAACATTGAGACCTGCCTATGAACGGATCATGGAGCATGTCAACTCCATAAGGAGAGGAGATCTGCGACTGCGGTCTCGGTACATATGATAGACCACCACAGTGGACAAAACAAATGTAGTTTCCGAAATATTGACAGGGTAATGTTAGGCAGAGAGGAGGGGAATTATATAAGAAACTCCTGCATAAAGAGGCCCTATGGATACATAACTAAGGACTCTGGAACCTCTGGGATGAACTCAGAGTTTAATTGAATTACTTTTTGGACTGAATTAGATCAGAAGAGTTGCTATACGTATGGGCACGTGGTTATATCTATTTTATATCAAAATGTTTATATCTATATATAAACATCCATATTTGGTATTTTTGATATTTAGATATTTATATTGTTGTGCATCTAAAGCTTATGTAATCTGTGTAGTGACATGTTTACATTTTTATGTTTTATATATTTATATATGTATTTATAGGATTGAGTTGTTGCATATTCTTATAGTCTTCCTTATCCTTATGATTATTAGGGGTTTTAAATTGGTTATTATTGATTTTAAAATGGTGTTTCTTAGACAACTTCCAAAGAGCTTCATTTTAGATAAGTGGTAATAATGTTACATTTAATGTTGCATTCCAATGATGCATTCTAATGTTGCATATCTATATATGACATTTATTGTAACATCCACATATATAGAGCTAGTACTGTGGGTTTCCTCTTACTGTATTTTGTACAATTTGCATTCATGGTAGTAAAATGTAAGCAAATTAATTGGATGTGCACTAGACTTCTAATTTCTTTATGAATGAATACATTGCACTCTGCATGATGTATACTATCCTATTTAATTATATTTCTTGTTGCATTGGGGTTTGGCCAAGCCTCTGGTAATGTGTACTCTGCCCACAGTGGGTCATGTGTTCAGTACTGAAAGCTGGAGAGATAGTCCCAAGAAAGCAAGCGAAAGAGCAGCAGGACTTTCATCTCATAAAAGGCAGGTACCGATATAAAGACAAAGTTTGAGAATTCCGTCTTGTCAGAAGGTAAAGTTACTAAGGTAAAAAAGGTTAAAAGTAAGGACCCAGCATAATAAAGCAAACAGTGAAGTAGTGGCGGGCCTTAAAATAATTTGGCCAGTTTTTGAACTAATTGCTTTAATTTGTCCAGAGAGAAGGCGGGCTTTTTAAGGTCACATTACAATAGTAAAGTAATATGTAATTAATTGAGTGTGCACTAGGCTTCTAATTTTATATGTTTTTGTACAATTGTTTTTATAGTGTTTTTGGTGTTTTTATTATAGCATTTATAGTGTTATTTTTGTGGTTGTGTTATGGTTATGTATTATTTTTTGTACAAATGGTTAGGGCATTTACCTTAAAATGGCCAGCTTGTGGTAGGGCTTTCTATTGGTCTCTGATGAAGCAGTGATGAAGTAATCCGTAAACATGTCAGCCCAGACCTTACACTTGGACACTCACTGTGTGATCTATAATTGTGAATAAAAACGAAGTCTTTCTAGCCCAAATGGTGTGTTCATTATGTTCGAGTGGAGCCGATACAGGCTTTGTGTGTAAGACCGGAGGAGCTCCTACAGACCAGCCGTAAGGTTGCGTGGAGAAAATCATATAACTACTATTCTTCCTATTGACACAACAAGTACAAATACATATAGATCCCTTATATCTTGAAACGAATCGGGGGTTTTCTGGTTTAAATGATTATAAAGTGCTACAGTGCTACCTTGAATAGTAAAAGTAGTAAGTTACAATACTAAAATGTTAAATACTATTTCAAAGGCTTAAGAAATGGATACTGTTATTGAGATATCCAATCTTAACTTTTTAAGATAAATGTTACATTTGTATACAATAAATACAGGATTGTGGAAGCACTCTATTAGGCTAATTTACAACTACATTTAGTTGAAGTGCTATGATCTGGTCAAACATTTATACAAACATAGAAAAGGTAATCATTGCACATTCCACTAGGCCCCTACAATATCATATTATCTGCACACTGCATACATAGAAACAAAGGGGTTTTAGGATACATTACTGTGATCAAATCAATGAAAAGCCTTCCAACCATGTCAAGGTAACCCCAGTCTGGAAGGTCCACTTCTAACTCTAATTTTTAAATTTCTTTTACTTCAATTACGATTAGCAAACTTTTGCATTTCTCATTCTTACACACTGGGTCATATAACAGGCTCTCTCACTTCCCCCCAGCCCTTTGGCTTTTTAAAATGGGGGAAGAGGCCATCCATCCAGTGCTTTATATTAATTGTGATCACAGTAATGTTACTAAAACCCTTTGTTTATAAAGTATGCCAGTGTGCAGATATGATATCAATCATCTATAAATCGCCTATGATTTATTTCCTTCACCACAACCAATAAATTTAGACACTGGTTTAAATAATGAGCCATGGGAAGCCATTAATGGACATCCAGATGGAGTTTTGGATGGGATTTTTGATTTTGGTACAGTATAAAAAATAGGGAATTAGGATGTTCAGTGGTGATACATTTTGTCTCACTCTTGCCAATCCAGTTAAGCTGATTAACTACTCAATTTTATTGTCCAACTCCCTCTTAAGGTTTTTAGGGTCCTTATGCAGTACTTGGTATACCCCCACTCCTCCAGTTGTGACAAGCTTCAGTGCAATAGTATTCATGGCCATTGATACCATACCACGCCCTTTATCAGCAGGTCTTAAACTAATTCCCTATCATTACACGGGATCTTAACGCTTCCCTTTAGCGGGGGCTCAAGTTATTCCTAAATGGTCTAACCTTCACATTTTTGTGTCAGGGCAGAAATAACCATATTACCAAAAACTTTTATGATGGAGACGTATTAGGTGGATCAAAATGGCTTTTATTTAAAAATATGGTGTTCCAAATATTGGTGTTCCTAAAACAAATTCCTCAATTTTAGATTACGTTTGAACTTATGTAGGCCCTTACAAAGAACAAAGAACCAAGGCCCTTACAAAGAACTCAATGTTCATCCATCGTTAGAGACTGTCTGCTGAGGTTGTAGATAACATCTGCATCCTCTGTCGGGGAGGGGTGCCCACTTGTCCTTTTTATAGCCCCCTCTTCTCGTCGGCCTCCATCTTTCTCCCCTCTCATGTCACCCGATCTGATACCCATTCCTAAAAAAGGTTGGCTGATTCAGGTTAGATGTAACTGTGGTACAGTGACCGGTGGATACTGTAGATTAGGGGTATCCTATCAGAAGGTTGGATTCATCAGAGCTCTCCACTGTTCTTAATGACTTTGGTCTCAAATTTTTTTACATTGGAGGGGATGGGTAGTTTTGCCAAAAAAACATCCATTGACCTTCTTACCTTATAATCAACCTCCACTGTGACCAGCTTCTTTTTCTAAAAGCTATTTGCTCCTCTTTATATTTCTGAATCTGTGCATTGAGTTTACCAACCAGTCCATTTTGTGTCTGCTGCTAATTGGGTATTTTATCAGTTTCAAATGTGGCTAACTCTTCACGCATATTATAATATCTATGTATTATAATATGCGTCTATGGTAGGAATTTGATTTGTTTATCTCATTTTAGATTTTATGTGTTTTATGCATTTTAGACACTATCTAGTTTTTAACATTTTTATATGTATATATACTACTACCCACTGTGTTAATATGGTAGGGTGATAATTATCACTTTAACACTTTTATGACTGGTATGTAATTAAGATATATGTTTTATTCTACGAAGTATCGAGTTGGCTATAATGATAATGAGGGAGGAATATCAAAGGAGGAGGAATCACAGGTTTTAAATAATGTTTCACACTTTATATGTGCCTGAGGATGGCTAGACTAAGCATTTCACACTTGTACATTATGAATGCACTTGCTTACATGAAACTTTCCTCTCTGATAGGCTGGCTAATCTGCCAGTTAAGGTGCTCATACATTTTTTAAACTTACATCCAACATTACCTAGCGAGTATTAATTGGTGACCAATGTTACACGCTATAACATCTGTCGCAAAGAAACTGGAAAGGGACATCATGGAAATGTTGTATGGTCGGAACATTGTCAAATCAATGTTACATCAGGCAGTTATTTGGCCACGCATTACTCCATGACATTCATCGAACACCACTGCCACTCCAACAGTGGATTGAATGATATAAGCGCTCTGTATCTGTTGATTGGAGTTTGTATCTAGGTGCTTCTGTCCACAGTCCACTCAAATCTAATTTCATACAAAATTATATATTTGTATGTTTAAGATCTATTTTGTAGATAAATAACATACAGGTACTTAAATAACTACAAGGCATCACCATCTAGTGGTAAAACAATTACTTGTTGCTTTATATCTGTACTAAGATGACCTCTCGAGTTATATATTATGTTAATTGATGCACAGATTAAATTGAAATACTCACATTTGTTCAGGGTTTTTAGGATGATTAACCACTTTGAATTTAAAACAGCTGCTAGATTGTTTACATGTACACATGGAAAAAGAGGTGGTCACAGTGTACAATCTCTACCTGATCCTATCCTGTGTAAATTTCCCCTTTATCTTAGTTAATTGCACCTTTGTTTGTGTTTAGCTAAAACACTTTAATATAAACTAACTGAATAAGCATGGCTCTCCAATTAATGAATCTGGAAAATGGATTTTGGAAAATATATTTGCTATATAAAATCTGATTCCAAAGTAATTATTGGTACTTTCTACAAGCTGCAATAAACTGCATATATGTCTAAGCTAAAAGCCAAGCATCAGTGGCAGTCTAGGCATGTACAATGGCTGTTCAGGGTTTATGGAGCACAAGCGATTTTTACTTTCTACTTGGGTAAATGGGAAAGCAGAAAAGTAGAGCCTGAATTTAACATGAACCATAACATGTCCATCTAGTAAATTGCTTGAACATAGTTTGTTTAATAGTTTGTTCCTAATTTAAGAGCATATTTTAAAAAAATGCTTTCATTTAGGTATAATTTGGGATATGTTTATTGTCAATTTAAAAGTTTTAAATTACAGCATAGTCAACATGGATAGTAAGATATTACAAAATGGTTTTGACCCCACCTACAATACCTGTGTATAGGATCCAAATTGATAACACCAATGATAATTTTTTTATTGCAAAAGTATCATATAGTAATTAAACAGATTATTAGATTACAACAGTACACAGATGCAAAAAATGATATCTAAATCCATCTGCAATATGCAAACGACAGGCACAAACATACAGTGAAAGAAGTGTGTCTTCCTATGGTAAACCCCAGGTAAGGAGGTAGGCGGGGAAACGTATGGAAGTGATTGGATGTCCAGAGGTAAGTACAAGACTAGACAGTTGGATGCACTCTTTACTTCAATTAGAATAACCGTCGTGCCCCAATGTCTTGCTTTTTCAATTGACTGCTGATCTCCAATCACATGCTCCTTTGCAAAAATTCAAAACTGTGATATATGATTGGCTAGAGAGTTCTAGTGGGCAGTGGCCTGCTGTAGCAAGGTCCTGTCCTAGTTTAGGTCTAGGCATGAGTGGGAGACATTACAGTCAGTAACTAAAACAGAGGGTGTACCTGTGAGTGTGAAATTCTTTCACATAACAAGGTACATTTTACAACAGCCATGACAAATTGAGAGGACGACGCAGATAATGTTTTAGTGTTCAGTGTATGTTTTTGTTTACAGGATTATACACACAATGTGGCCCTATTTATAAAGATCGGTATCGTATCGTAAAATACCGATCGTATCGTAAAATAACGACCGGGTTTTTACCGATACAACCGTTATTTACCGATAACGACCGTTATTTAACGATAATGACCGTTATTTACCGATACTGGTAATAACGGTCGTTATCGGTATAACGGTCGGTATCGGTAAAAACCCGGTCGTTATTTTCCATAACAATCGTATTTTACGATAACGATACCGATCTTTTAAAATAGGGCCCAATATATCAATATGCCTGTTCCACATAAATCTATTGAAATTAATAGATTGAAAATAAATGAACAGTAAAGGCACAACTAGAAGAGAAAGTTAAATATAACTTTGAATTGGGCTTGAAGGATGCATCTTGGAAGAATGATGTGTTTGTGCTGCAGATTTTAAACACTCAATACTGCTATGATGAGGACATTGTTGTTTTTAACTTACCCTTTAAATACGTCTGTCACAATGAATTAATGGTAGTCAGTTAGAGTGTGTATCCTGTCAGGTTGGGGATAAAAAACTAACTTTTTGGAGATTGTCAAAATGTGTTTTTTTACTCTACTTACCCTTTAATATAGATGCCACATGAATGAATGGGTAGCTCAATTGGTGTGTGTACCCGTTGGTCAGGTTGGAAGTTAAAAAAACAAATCTTTTTGATTATTGATCTAGTTTTTTGACTATAGTACCTTTGCTTCTTACCCTTTAATATGGCTGCCACGAAATGGAAGGGTAGGTCATAGGTATGTTACCTGTGTCGTTGGGGGTTTAAAAAACAACTTTTTTGATGATTGGTCAAAATTAGTTTTTGTGACTTTAGTTATCCTTAAGTATGGCTGCCACAGTAATGGGGGTAAGTCAGTAGGTGTGTGTACCTGTGTCATGTTGGGGGTTAAAAAAACTTAACTTATCATGATTAGTCAAAATATTTTTTGCCTAAATTTATCCTTTAATATCGCTTGCCAGAAAATGGAGTGTAAGGTCAGTAGGCAATGTGGCACCTAGATCAGGTTGGAAGTTAATAAAACAACCTTTTTGATTATAATCAAAAAATTTTTTCTACGTTAAGCTAACCCTTTAAGTATGGCTGCCACCAGTTAATGATAAGTAGATCACTAGGTGTGTGTACCTGTGTCGGGCTGGGGGTTAAAGAAAACAAAACTTTGTTTGATTCATTTTTTGACTATAGTTACCCTTTAAGTATGGCTGCAACAGTAATGGAAGGGTAGGTCAATAGGTGTGTCACATTGGGGTTAAAAAAAACAAACTTTTTGGATTATTGATCAAAAATAGTTTTTTTTACTATAGTTACTCTTAAGTATGGCTGCCACGGAAATGGAGGGTAGGTCAGTAGGTGTGTGTCGCACCCAAAAGATCATTTTCAAGTTTATGTATCCACTTATTATACCTGGACTTTTTAATTGACACATTTTTTAGAAGGATATATACTGTTTTAAAGCTGGTATATGTGACTTTAGCGTGCTAATGTGATGTCTTTACGTTATTTATTCCCAATCATACTTGCACTAATTTGTAACACAGATCTAATTGGACATCCCCAGGAGGAGGAGTCCAAAAGGTTAAAGCACCATGTGTGGGTTATTTGCACGTGTCCTGAGGAAGGGGCAAGTTGGGCCCTGAAACGTTGTGATCGATGTGTGTGGTTTATTATTAAATTGATCTTTTGGAGTGCGACCTCATCTTTTGGCCCTTGAAGGGTGAGGCCTCAGAGGAACGTCGGCACCCATAAGGGTATAGAGTGCGCTTGGGACTTTTTGCTATTTGGCAGTAGTGTGTGTTACCTGGGTCTGTTTGAGGGGGTATGTCTTGTTTTTGTGTGTTGAGAGTAGGTCAATAGGTGTGTGTACTCGTGTGAGGTGGGCGTATGTGTTTTTGCATGTTGACCATATACGTAACTAAAATTAGGTTTTTTTACTTTTTTAACCCTTTAAGCATGGGTGCCAACAGGAATGGAAGGGTAGGTCAGTAGGTGTGTGAGGTGGGGGTTAGTTTTTGCATGTATGACTCATAAAACTAACTTTTATTGATCATTGACCAAAGTTATTTTTGACTATTTAAGTGAAAACTTTTTTAATACACTTTAAGTATGGCTTCCATGGTATGGAAAGGTAGGTCAATAAGTGGGTGTACCCTGTGTCTGTGTGGGGGGTTGGTGGTGTATCAGCGTTTGTGTTTGTGTCATGAAACAAACTGGTTTGAAATATTCAACATTTGAGATTGTAACCATTATAGAAAAAATGTCCAGTAATTCGCCGTATAGTCCGTAACGGCTTCCGTGAATTCCTTAGCTAGGTAATAGCACACTTCTCCTATATGCCCCGCACGTCTGTACCGAATTCATGTCTCTAGCTCAAAACTGTGGGAGGAGATACGGTCCAAAAAGCGGAAGAATAACGAACAAAAAAAAACGAATAAAAAGAACAGTAATTGGCTCTTCAAGACAAAATAAAATAATAATAGCATGGCGTATCATTTAACAATATACGATCTGCATTTGGGGTAAGAAGGTATAGTCAAACACCTTATTGCAAATATATTTTGACCATTCCATTCTAGAATGTGATAAGCTATTGATCTACATAGGCGAGATTGGTGGTAAATGAATTAGCCACCAAATGTCCATGTTTTAGCAAATAGAGGTATGGTGTCATTTAGTATGTAAAATTGTTCATTAATCATTCTAGAATTAACCCTGCGTAATCCACTGTTATATGCAGCGTAATTGTTTCCATTGTAATTTTTTACAACTTAAGGTGCCCTACATTAGAACTCACCTTCCCACCACCACCATTTCCGCGACATTCAAAACGATTTTTGGAAATTGCCTGACCGTTATTTTTGGCAATGAATCGATGATATATAGATAGATTTAAAAGTTTTGGAGGGCAAAGTCAACCCCCATTCTTTTTTTCAAATTGAAAGCCTGGTCTACGTGCTTTTATGATTCCTACCCAGTGGTTTGGGATCCACCTGTCCCTTCTAAATGCAGTGTTATAAGTTCTATATAAATATATTGCTGAATAAAGACATTTTTATGTTAAAGTGGAACAGATTAAGCCCTTGTCTTTCGGCCAGTAGATTAAAAAAAATTTCCGCCATAGCCAATGCTATAGCAGAAATGAGGTGGTTAATTGCAAAAAAACAGACAGCACCTTTCGGCTAGGCCTTGACCTTTGTCAAAGTGTGCAGACCTGTTAGTATCTCAGAATGGGAAGGATTGTCCCATCTGAGGCTCCCGATCCCTCTCCTATGATAAGAACAGATCCTATATTTGACTTTAGCCAAAAGGCCTTAGTATAGACCCTCCTTCTTCCCTCATTCTTGACAACATGGTAAATGATCAAACCCGTGTCACAAAATAAGTTGTATTAAAAAGAGAGGAAATTACACACAAAGGGAATTTTGTCTGCTTAGTAGTAGTTTAAAAACATGTTGCTCTCAAAGAAATACTATGAATTTTAATCTATTTCATGGTGAAACAAATATTTTGTACTCTGTAAAACATACAGTTTGAACTATTAAAAAGAGACTCCTGGGTAGTTTCCATGAAAATAAATACATATGTTGGTCTTAAATCTATTCATGTCATTTTAAAGGGAAAATCCAGTGGAAAATATCATTGTTTTAAAATTCTTACAGGGAGATTCAATAAAAAGTTCTTATCGTTAAAAATGGTGGCTTATTTTGCCCCAACCAATCAGACGTTAGCTTTCAAATGTTAAATAATATCTGATGGTTAGGGCAAAATTACACCATTTTAAACGATAAGAACTTTTATGAATAACCCTGATAGTTTATATTATACATTCCTAGTTATTCCATATCTCTTACCATTTTGAAAAATCAGTTGAATTTAACCCCTTGCAATCCTGCTGTTGACATAGTAGCTGCCATTTCAGGTTCTGTAACGGTCTTTTCTTCCCAAAATGCAACACTTTCTTGGAATTTTCCTGTAACGCTCCAGATTCCCAGTATTCTTCAGTCCTAATACCCCAATCTACAACCACTATCTTCACCAATAGACAACCCCCGTTTGGCTAGATGTGGCCTCACCGAACATGGTTGGCCCCCTGGAGTTAGAGTGCAAGGTATTCGAACTGAGGCCGGGAATACTAGAGAAGTCCAAAGGCGAAACAGACAGGCAAGGCACAAGGAGAGATACAAAACGTCGGAGACCAAAATACAGAGGTACAGACTAGGAGCAGGCAAGAGCAGAGTCAAAAACAGAAACAAGAAGGTCAGAACCAGTGAGTCAGGCCGCCGTAATGGGGTGTAAGGCCCCTTCCAGCCATTGACACCATTCTCTAAGGCTATTTAATAGCCAAAACTCCCGATTTCCAATATCATAATTATTCTCTACAGAAGAGTATTTTGAAAATAAAATGCACAGGGATGAAGACGTTCTGGGGAGCGATAATACTGAGAGAGCACAGCCCCTACTCCTACCCGCTGAGCGGTACACACATTAGATTATTGTACACACATTAGATTATTGTACACACATTAGATTATTGTATACACCTAAAATAATGTACAGACATTAGATTATTGTAAATATAAATATATACCCCCTTAGTCTCTACAGCAAGCGAATCATGGGAACGAGGCTCACTTTGTTTCCCAAAGTTGCTTTACCCAATCAAGAGAAATAGCATAAATATGGACCAGCTATAAAAACATTAATTTTAATAAGAACAACCATAAGGTAAAATAAATATCAATTACAAAATCAGAGGTACAGAAGAAATCTCTATAAAATCAACATAAATCCATCAATCTCATATACATAATCTAAACAAAAATCTTAACATAGAAAACAAATACAAAACTCTGGATATACTGTATAAAGTATAGGTGCAAGCAAGTCCGCAAATCTCCAACATAATACAATAAGGGATAGGAAATGTCCAATGTGAACATACAAAGTCCAAAGTGTTTCTACCCTAATGGAATATGCTGTCATCCATCCGATGAGAGGCATAGAGACAAGATAAAGTCCACAACAATCTTTATCTAATAGTGTTATATCTAAAGCCAAAAGAATATTAGGCATTGGAGCAGATAAAGATGACAGAAAAACTGAAATGCAGATTATTGGTGAAATTAATATGAAAAAAGGTGACTTTTAAAAATAATTGAATTCCAACAATCACATTTTTAGTTATGGTTTCAACACGCATGTACTTAAGAGCATGGCTCACCCCTCAAATGAAAAAATCATATATAGGCAAATCCACCCCCCAAAACTACAAAAGTTAAATAGCTAACAGACATAGAGCTAATCAATAGGCTGCGGACACAATGTACCGTATGGAAACGCTAAGTGACCAGGGCGCTTGACATGCGTTACCATCTGTTTAAGCTGCTTCTTCCAGTATAGTCTGGAATCGGAGCGCATGCAATCACCAATTTGTTTGCAAAAACAGAAACGGAATGCCACCCCGCAGCCTAGGATCTCTACGATTGTCTAAACACAGGAAAAATCCATACAAGTAGTAAACTATTTATTAACTTGAATCTTCCTATGTGCAAAATTCATTATTCTCGACAAATGTCAGCAAGTATAATATATCAACGTTAGTTATATTTGGCATCACAATGCAGTTAATAAAAATCTATATTAAGAGATGTGCTCGGGAGTATACAATGATAAAACCAGGTATGGTTGTAACTTGAAAAAATATGGAAGATGCAGTTATTTTGGCTCATGTACCCAACAAGCAAATATATGCCAACACATTTTAATAACTTTGTTTAAAGTTATTTCTGACATTCACTTTTTTTTGGCAAACTTATTAAAAATACATGAGCAGCACTTTAATGCCCCCTGAGTTACATGCAACTATTAAATCACTTCTATTGTACTGTATTATGCCTAATAATCTGGTTCATTTCTTTCTGCTTATGTATGAAATTAACATCCCATATTTAAGAGAATTCCAACCCCCAAACTAAAAATTTTTGCACTGAGGATACCCCCAGCCACCCCCAACTGATGTTAGTTTTCTAACATAAGCCCCAGAAACAGCTTACCAGCTTCATTCCATCAGCTCTTTCTCCCAACTCCCTGGTTGCTGGAACTGCTGCAGGGGCTGCACCGGCAGCTGCATATGTGATTGGCTGAGAATCAGACAATTACAGACGTGGCTGCAGGCTATGCAGAGAGCCGGAGGGAACGCACTGGGTAGTCTGTTTGGGGCTTGTTACAAAGTTAACACAGAGGTTGGGGGTGGGCTGGGGTACTCTACACTACGTAAATTTGTAGTTTGGGGTAAAGATACCCTTTAAATATGCATGTTAATTTAATTTTCAGTTTATAGCTAGGGAATCATGCAGCCATGAAGGGATTGGGTAAGTGGGAGGGTGTATTGGGATCCCTTGCGCATCCTCAACAAGGACAAGCAAGAAGAGCATCTGGATGATTCACAGACAGGCTCCTACTCTTCACTTTCTGGGACATTGAGCAGACACTGCAGTGAGAACATTTGGAGCAATGAGTATGGTAAGGATTTTTTAACTCTATACAGTGGGCCATAGTGGGTTAAATTTTAGTTTTGGGGGTGGACAGGTCCTTTAAAAATGCTTTTGCGGGATAATGAAATAAAGAGGCAGAGACACTTTTTATATATGATGTGAAGTCTAACTGTATGTGATAGTTGTGTTGGGGGTACCTGTGAATTCCACAGGCCATAAAGTTCAAACCCTTGTCACAAGTTTATACAAACAGGTGAATATGGCATCTTTCAAACTCATCCATACTAAAACACAAAGAAGAAACCAAGTTAGCAGGTAAAATCAGGCCAAGGCCCACACTACATCACGTAGAAAGCTGACTGGAAACGCACATTGGCAAGATTGCATTTACGTTTCCATTGCACTGGGCACGTTGCCATGCCCTAGCCCAGGGCGGACAAATCATCCAATTATTAAGGGAGCAGCAACATACCTCCCAATGTCCCGTGACTGACATGTGACCATCTGTTCCACCTTTAGTCACCTTTAGCTCACCCATTACACAAAAACTACTCACCATTCTAGATATGCAAATACAAACACAGAAAACTTTCCCATTACCATTAACTTTCCAGAGCCAGCAGACTTTTCCCATAACTATAAATTCCCATTGCCAGCAGTCTCTCCCATAACGATTAACTTTTCCAATGCCAGCAAACCTTTCCATTACCATTAACTTTCTAGTGCTAGCATAACTTTTCCCATTACCATAACTTTCCCAGTACCCAAAACTTTGCCAGTGCCAACAGACTTTACATTACCATTAACCTCCCCCATAACCATTAACTTTCCCATTACTTAACTATACCAGTGCCAGCAGAGCAGACTTTGCCATTACCATAACATTACCAGTGCCAGCAAACATTTCCATTACATTAACTTTCCCAAGTGCAGCACTTTCCCATAACCATACTTCCCCAGTGCCAGCAGACTTTCCCATAACCAACAACTCTCCCCATTACCGGCAACTTTACCATTACCATTAAGACTTTCTCATATAAATAACTTTTCCAGTGTCCAACAGATTTTCCCATTACCATTAACTTTACTATAACATTAACTTTCCAGTGCCAGCAGAGCAGACTTTCCCATAGCCAATAACTTTCCCAGTGCCAGCAGACTTCGATAACCAAAACTTACAGTACCAGCGATTCCATAGCCAATAACTTTCCCATACCTTAACTTTCCCAGTACCAGCAGACTTTCCATAACCAATAAGTTCCCAACCAATATTCCGTTACCACAACTTCCTAACCAAACTTCCCATTACCACACTTCCAGGCAGATGACTTTATTGCCATTAAATTTAAGTGCCACATAAGCTGCTGTTATGTTAAAAACGGCTTTTATTTCCTGTTTAGAAACTGCTCCCGGTGATTTAGCGAAATCTATCCCCCTTCCTTCAACCTTTTTCTGTTTGCAACATTGTTGCAGAGTAGGGCGTGAGGAACTATCCTCAGTCTATTTAGCAACAATGTTGCAAAAGTTGAACGTAGTGAAAGGGAGGGGAATAGGAGCTCAGCTTAAAGGGAGGTCACTCAAAAATTAACTGCTTTTATCTGTTTTACTGAAGAACAGGAGGTAAATGCACTATTTCTTACCTCCCGTTCTCAGTAAATCTTGCAGGAAGGAAGAGGAGAACTTACCGGGATCGTTTCCAGCGCTGACAGAGCCGCGGCCGAAATCCCCGATACCTAAAGCGCTTCCATCTCCTTAGCACAGTGGCAAAGGCCTGGAGATGCGTGTGCAAAGGCCTGGAGATGCTACGGAGGCGTCGGGATTTCAACAAGCTAAATGCAAATCAGAGAGCCAAAACTACATGGGTTTTTGGCTTTCTTGAGCCATCATCAGTGTAACATAGCCCGTTGTTTTGCAATGTGTACGCTTATGGACAGATGTCGCCCTACGAAATTAAATAAGATAGGGAGAGTATAAGCATTAGAGCTCCCATTACTCACATGTGAATTAACAGAAATAACCACCCAGAAGATGAACAGAAAGAATAACAATTCACTACTTGGATATAGATAAATAAGATGGTCGACTTTAGAGAAATGTCTAATAAGAACTGCCAGGCCAGTTCTTTTTTTGCAATCAACTTGCAATCACAAAATGAATGGGCCAGGTGGGAACGTATCAATATAAGAAC
The DNA here is from genome assembly GCA_019447015.1 of Hymenochirus boettgeri. Taxonomy (NCBI): domain Eukaryota; kingdom Metazoa; phylum Chordata; class Amphibia; order Anura; family Pipidae; genus Hymenochirus; species Hymenochirus boettgeri. The sequence continues at coordinate 132,283,049 of CM033472.1, read as the reverse complement.
CGCTGCTTGTAAATGCGGTCTTTAGACATTAGATGAATAAGATGTGTGTCTATAGACAAACTTCTGATCTCTCTAATGTCTCCCTAGTGTATGGCAACCATAATTAATAGACACTGACAATCAATTCAACTTTGGCAGACGCTGTATATGTGCAGAAACATATAAGGATCATTTGTCCTGCCTCTATGTACAGCCACCTATTTACATTTTGTCTTCCTTCTGTGCAAGTCCTGTGGTGCTGATGTAATTTCTTGTGTTTTCTTTTTAAGTCATACTTCAGAGGCAAGTCTAGCCTTGGGGGGAAGTAACTACAAGTGTAACAATCTGTATGAAATGTCATGTTACTATTAAGTTTCACAGCTGCTAAAAGTATATTTAAAGGACACTGTACAAAAAATAGACTGTTCTCTCCCATTTAGTTAACTCCTTCCATTAATCCATTTATTTCTCCTTTGCCCCTGGCGATAAAAGACAGAGACCATTGATAATTTTAACTGATTGTTTAAATTAACCCTGTTATTATCCAGAAAGAAGAGTACTGCACAATTGTTAAAAGGGCATAAATACCTGCAAAAAATTTTTAACATATCGTAGGGCACCCTATCCCACCACCCCACACTAAGGGGCATATTTATAAAGGATTGTCTTTTTCGACAAATAATTAGCGCAGCACATCGCAGCGAAAATAGCGCCATTGGGGCTTTCATTAAGGCGTTCGCCTTTCTAATGTGCGTTCGCCTTTCTAATGCGCGTTCGCCTTTAATGCGCGTTCGCTTTTCCAAAAGGGTTTAGCGATAGCTCCCGGAAACGGTTTCGCCATTCGTTAACGCTACCTTATAAATAGCGTTACTGACTTTTTGGCGAAAACCCATGCGAAAAGCGAATGCGAAAACATTTCGCTATTTTCGCTCTTTATAAAATGCCCCTAAGTCCTTTTGTTTAAAAATGCTTCAGAACTCTAATTAAATCGCTCTGGGCGCTCTGATATTGGCCCTCTGCTTGCCAGAACTGCAAGCGGGAGCGGGGCTGCAGCCGCATCTCTGATTGGCTGAGAGGCAGCCAATCACAGACGCAACTGCGCAATACAACGTACCCTAGTTCGGACAAACTCAAACAATCCAAACTCTATCCAACTAGTTTGGTTTTCCAAACTCCCGACTTATTTTTGATAATAATCGAAAAATTTGATAATTATCGAGTTCTTGAATGGTAATCCTCGAATGTATCATTCGATTTTGGTAACCCTCGTATGTATCCTTCGATTTTGGTAACCCTTGAATGTAGCCTTCGACTTTAGTAACCCTCAAATGTAGCCTTCAATTTCGGTAACCCTCAAATGTAGCCTTCGATTTCGGTAACCCTCAAATGTAGCCTTTGGTTTTGGTAACCATTTGAATGTATTGGTCAGTAACCGTAGAATGTATTGTTCGTAACCCTAGAATGGAGCTGTCAATTTGGTAACCCTCGAATGTAGCGGTCGACTTTGGTACCCATCAATGTATTGTTTGATTTTTGGTAACCCTCAAAAGTATTGTTCAGTAACCCTCAAATTGTCTCTAACCTCGAATGCAGCATGCAGAAACCTGAAAATTGCTGATCACGGGAAAGAAAGTAAGTACCACTGTTATTTTATCTGTTATTTATACCTAATTTATCGAACTATTATCTCCCTATTGACTTTAATGGGTTAATTTCCGAACTTTCGAACTTTTACTGAGGTTTGGAAACAAACTGAACTTTTACTGAAGTTCGGCCAACTCTACAGGAACACTTAGAAACTTTTGATCATTAAGTCCTTAATGGTAACTAAAAAAAATTAGAAAAGCATAACTTTATACAACTTATTACAGAAAAGTACAACGTAAAAACCTTAGATCGCAGTAATCCCATGCATATATGTCACTGGGGGCCAACTGTCCCAAGGGATTTCAATCAGATTGCAAAAGCCTGCAATTCAGATGGGCTATATAAGCTTTGAATTATGTAATACCAAAAGGCCAACTGTCCCTAAGGGCTAGGACACACTGGCACGAGTCTCACATGCTTCCGATCGTGTTTTGGGATCCGTTATTTCATGAGAACGCATGCCAGAGCTTTCCAATGTGGTGGCCACAATGTATGCGCTGTGATCCATTTTGAATGTCAAGCAATCACCATTTTTTGTGCAGATCGCATGCCCTCATGATAACCAAAGTGCAACGCATGGTAAAGCATATGAATATGCTGCATTGCAATACTACTATTCACGTATCAGTGCAAGTTACCATGCACTGATAGCATGGCTGGTGGCATAGCATATAAACTTGCAATCTAAAGCTGCAAAAGCCTTCATTAAGCTACAATAGTGATGTATCCAACAATAAGCAATATATCATAGAATAAGTAATATACAGTAAAAATATCATACAAAAAGCAATATACCCTACAATAAGCAACATCATGCAATAAGTAATATATTAAACATAAGCAATGTATCACAATAAGCAATATATCCTACAATAAGCACATCATGCAATAAATAATATACCCTACAATAAGTATATATCATGCATATAAACAATATTTCCTCCAATTACTTAATATATAATACAAATGCCTATTGTGCATATAGCCATATATCCTACAATAGGCAATATATCTCACAATAAGTCATATATCATAAATAAAACAATATATCCTACAATAATAATATAACCTACAATAAACAACATATCCTACAATAAGCACATAATGCAATAAGTCATATGTCTTAACAATAAGCAATTTATGCTACAATACACAATAATCCTACAATAAGCATATCATGCAATACGTTATATATCTTACAATAAGCAATTTATGCTACAATACACAATAATCCTACAATAAGCACATCATGCAATAAATAAATATCCTGCAATAACCAGTATATCCCACAATAAGTAATATATCCTCACATAAGTAATATAACACACAAAACCAGATATCCTACAATAGGTAATATATTCACACAATAAGCACATCATGCAATAAGTATATAAACTTACAATAAGCAATATACACACAAAAACCAGTATAACCCACAATGATGTGTAATATAATATAATATGTAATAGGGAATATATCACACAATAAGCACATCATGCAATAAGTAATATAATTACAATAAGCAATATATCACACAATAACCAGTATACCCCACAATGATGTGTAATAATAATATAATATTGTAATAGGGAATATATCACACAAGAAGCTATTTACCCTACAAGTGTCCTATTGATGGGATCCAGACAGTAACAATGTAAACAAAATCCCTTCTGCACCAACCATGAATCCTGGAGTCAGTTTGACTGGAATTGGACCAGAGCCAGCTACTTCTTTCATGCTCAATGTTTCACTGTAACATGGGGATTGACAGGACTGTCCCTGACAAACTACAACTCCCAGCACCCCCCCCCCCCCCCATCTGTATTTCCATTCTACACATATCTGTCTATCTCCCAGGCGTTCTCTCACTTCTCACTTACGCTTTCCTGTGGGAGAGATGTTTCCACCTCTTGTCCTTGGGCTCCTAAATACATTTGTCTGCATTTGTCCCCACAGCGAAGATCTAGCCGGGTCAGAAGCCACCTCACCCCCTGCCCATGGATCTCCCCACCACAGGTCACTTGGTTGTGCTCTCGGCCGGCCATCCACAGGTCCCAGGCATGGTACGGACAGCCAAGCGAAACCCCCCAGGAATGCCATCGACATATAGCCCAGCACCTTGCCGACCCCTCGCAGGCATTTCACAGTGGTACTGAGGGTGTGTGTGGGGTAGGAATGGGGTGACGGGCACGGAGTGGGTACAGGCAGCGTTCAATGTCGAGACGGACCGTCTGGGACTGGGAGAAGATCAGCCACGACAACCAGCCCGCTGGTGTTAAATTACAACGTTCACTGGTCCTGATGACATCAGCAGCTGCTGTGTGGTATATGGCACCGAACGGAGCCCGCCCACTGGGAGATAAAGCTGGAGGGGTGTTAGAGATCCCCACTGTAGGTTAGGGCTGCGATCAGTGGGAAGGTACAGGACACCTGGGAAAATGCAGGGAGCACAGCTCAGTCACAATGTAATGCAGTTATGGTAGAATCAGTGATAGGGCTGTCCTGCAATTACATTAGGATTGTCCTCACATCGCATCTTACTACCCTTCATTAGTCAGGACCAAAAGCTATTTAATACTTGTACACATCTTAGATAATGTACCACCTTAGATACTGTACACACATTAGATTATTGTACAACCCTTGGATTATTGTTCACACCTTAGATAATGTACACACCTTAGATATTGTACATACTTTTGTATTGTACACACATAGATATTGTACACAATAGATTATTGTTCACACATTAGATTATTGTACACAAATTAGATATTGTACACACCTTAGATTATTGTACACACCTTAGATATTGTACACACATTAGATTATTGTTCACGCCTTAGATTATTGTACACGCATAAGATTATTGTACACACCTTAGATTATTGTACACATTAGATTATTGTACAAACCTTAGATTTGTACACACATTAGTATTGTATACACCTTAGATTATTACAACATTAGATATGGTACACACATTAGATATGTACACACATTTTGTACACAAAAACTTAGATTATTGGACACACATTAGATATTGTACAACCTTAGATATGTACACACATTAGATATTGTACACACATAGATATGTCACATAATTATTGTACACACGTTAGATTATTGTACGCACGTTAGATATTGTACACCCTTAGATTATGTTACACACATTAGATTATTGTACACACCTTAGATTATTGTTCACACCTTAGATGTTGTACAACGTTAGAATTGTTCACACCTTAGATTATTGTACACACATCAGATTATTGTATACACACTTAGATTATTCTACACACATTAGATATTGTACACACCTTAATTATTGTACACACATTAGATTATTGTACACACTTTAGATAATGTACACACTTTAGATTATTGTACAACCGTAGATAATGTACACACATTAGGTATTGTACACCTTACTGTATTGTTCACACATTAGATATTGTACACACATTAGATATGTGTTCACACATTAGATTATTGTTCACACCTAGGTTATTGTAAACACATTAGATATTGTACACACCTTATTGTTCACAACATTAGATTATGTACACACCTTGACTATTGTTCACACCTTAACTTAGATATTGTACACACGTTAGATTATTGTTCACACCTTAGATATTGTACACACATGATTATTGTACACACTTTAGATTATTCTAACACATTAGATATTGTACACACCTTAGTTTATGTTCACACCTTAGATTATTGTACACACATTAGATTATTGTACACACTTTAGATTATTGTACACACTAGATTATTGTACACATTAGATATTGTACACACCTTAGATTATGTACACACATTAGATTATTGTACACACCAGATTATTCTAAACACATTAGATATGTACACACATTAGATATTGTACACACATTATTGTACACACCTTAGATTATTGTACACACATTAGATATGTACACACCTTATTATTGTTCACACTTTAGATATTGCACACACATTAGATATTGTACACACCTTAGATTATTGTTCACACCTTAGATTATTGTGTCACACATTAGATATTGTACACACATTGATATTGTACACACATTTGTACACACCCTTAGATTATTGTACCACAATTGATATTGACAACCTTAGATTATTGTTCACACTTAGATTATTGTACACACATTAGATTATGTACACAATTTAGATTATTGATACACCATTAGATATTGTACACACCTTAGATATGTACCACATTAGATTATGTACACACCTAGTATTATACACACATTAGATATTATACACACCTTAGATTATTGTTCACACCTTAGATTATGTACATACATTAGATATGTACACACCTAGATATTGTTCACACCTTAGTTATGTTCAACATTAGATATTGTACACACATTAGATATTGTACACACAGTATTATTGTACACACCTTAGATTATTGTACACACAATAGATATTTCTACAACATTAGATATTGTAGTCACCTTAGATTATTGTACACAAATTAGATTATTGTACACACTTTAGATAATTTACACACTTTGATATTGTACATACCGAGATAATGTACACACATTAGATATTGTACACACCTTAGTGTATTGTAACACATTGATTATTGTACACACATTAGATTATTGTACACACATTAGATTAATGTATTACACTACAATAATGTACAGACATTAGATTATTGTTCACACATTAGATTATTGTACACACCTTAGAATATGGTACACACATTAGATATTGTACACACATTAGATATTGTACAAATATTAGATATTGTACACACCTTGGATTATTGTACACACATTAGATTATGTCACACACCTTAGATTATTTCACACATTAGATAATGTACACAACATTAGATATGTACACGCCTTTAGTTATTGTACACACTTTAGATTATTGTACACACCTTAGAAATGTACACACATAGATTATTGTACACACCTAGATTATTCTACACACATTAGATATTTACACACCTTAGATTATTGTTCACACCTTAGATTATTGTACATACATTAGATATTGTAACACCTTAGATTATTGTTCACACCTTAGATTATGTTCACACATTAGATATTGTACACACATTAGATATTGTACACACTAGTATTGTACACACCTTAGATTATTGTACACAATTAACTACATTAGATATTGTACACACCTTAGATGTTGTACACACATTAGATTATTGTACACGCCTTAGATTATTCTACACACACTTAGATATTATACACACCTTAGATTATTGTTCACACCTTGATTATTGTTACATACATTAGATATTGTACACACCTTAGATTATTGTTCACACCTTAGATTATTGTCACACATTAGATATTGTACACACATTAGATATGTAACACATTTGTACACACCTTAGATTATTATTGTACACACATTAGATATTACAACCTAGATAGTTCACACCTTAGATTATTGTACACACATTAGATTATTGTACACACTTTAGATTATTGTATACACATTAGAATTGTACACACCAGATTATTGTACACACATTAGATTATTGTACACACTTAGATTATTCTACACACATAGATATTATACACACCTAGATTATTGTTCACACCTTAGATTATTGTACATACATTAGATATTGTACACACCTGATATTGTTCACACCTTAGATTATTGTTCACACATTAGATATTGTACACACATTAGATATTGTACACACATATTGTACACACCTTAGATTATTGTACACACATTAGATTATTCTACACACATTAGATATTGTAGTCACCTAGTTATTGTACACACATTAGATTATTGTACACACTTAGATAGTACACACTTTAGATTATGTACATACCGTAGATAATGTACACACATTAGATTATTGTACACACCTTAGTGTATTGTACACACATTAGATTATTGTACACACATTAGATTATTGTACACACATTAGATTATTGTATACACCTAAAAAATGTACAGACATTAGATTATTGTAACACACTAGATATTGTTCACACATTAGATTATTGTTCACACATAGATTATTGTACACACACCTTAGAATATTGTACACACATTAGATATTGTACACACATTAGATATGGTACACATATTAGATATTGTACACACCTTGGATTATTGTACACACATTAGTTATTGTACACACCTAGATTATTTCACAATAGATAATGTACACACATTAGATATTGTACACCCTTAGATTATTGTACACACTTTAGATTATGTACACACCTTAGATAATGTACACACATTAGATTATTGTACCACACCTTAGATTATTCTAACACATTGATATTATACACACCTTAGATTATTGTTCACACTTAGATTTTGTACATACATTAGATATTGTACACACCTAGATTATTGTTCACACCTTAGATTATTGTTCACCAATTAGATATTGTACACACAAGAATGTACACACATTATTGTACACACCTTAGATTATTGTACAACATTAGATTATTGGATACACATTAGATATTGTACACCACCTTAGATTGTTGTACACACATTAGATTATTGTACACGCCTTAGATATTCTACACACATAGATATTATACACACCTTAGATTATTGTTCACACTTAGATTATTGTACAACATTAGAATTGACACACCTTAGATATTGTCACACCTTAGATTATTGTTCACACATTAGATATTGTACACACATTAGATATTGTACACACATTATTGTACACACCTTAGATTATTGTACACACATTAGATTATTCACACACATTGATATTGTACTCACACTTAGATTATTGTACCCACATTAGATTATTGTACACACTTTAGATAATGTACACACTTTAGATTATTGTACATACCGTAGATAATGTACACAAATTAGATTATTGTACACACCTTAGTGTATTGTACACACATTAGATTATTACACACATTAGATTATTGATACACCTAAAATATGTACACACATTAGATATTGTACACACATTAGATATGTTCACACATTAGATATTGTTTCACACATTAGATTATTGTACACACCTTAGAATATTGTACACACATTAGATTATTGTACACACATTAGATATTGACAACACCTGGATTATGTACACACATTAGATTATTGTACACACTTAGATTATTTCACACAATAGATAATGTACACACATTAGATTATTGTACACGCCTTAGATTATTGTACACACTTTAGATATTGTACACACCTTAGATAATGTACACACATTAGATTATGTACAAAAATTAGAATTGTACACACCTTAGATTATTGTACACACATAGATATTGTACACAATGTTGATTATTGTAACACACATTTGAATTGTACCACACTTAGATTATTGTACACACCTTAGTTATTGTACACACATTAGATGTACACACCTTAATTATGTACACACCTTAGATTATGTACAACATTACATAATGTACACACATTAGAAGTAACACCTTAGTGTATTGTACACACATTGATAATGTACACACATTAGATTATTGTACACACCTTAGATATGTACACACATTAGACATTGTACACACCTTAGTGTATGTTACACACATTAGATTATTGTAGACACATTAGATTATTGTACACACTTTAGATAAGTACACACATTAGATATTTTACACACATTGTTATTGTACACCCATTAGATTATTGTACCACACCTTAGATACTGTACACATTAGATTATTGTACACACATTAGATATTGTACACACCTTAGATTATTGTAACACACCTTAGATTTGTACACACATTAAATATTGTACACACCTTGATTATTGTACACACTTACATAATGTTCACACATTAGATTATTTACACACATTAGATATTGTACACACCTAGATTATTGTACACACATTAGGTATTGTACACACATTAGATATTGTACACAACCTTAGATTATGTACACACATTATATAATGTACACACTTATGATATGACACACATTAGATATTGTACACACTAGTGGGGGTTATTGTACACGTACACACATTAGATTATTGTACACACATTAGATTATTGTACACACAAATTTTAAAACACACAAAAAACTATTGTACACACAGATTATGAATCACACAGATTATTGTACACACATTAGATGATGTACACACGTTAGATTATGGTTCACACATGATTAGATCATTGTAAAAACAGATTATGATACACACATTAGATTATTAACCACACATTAGATTATTGTTCACACATTAGTTTAGATCCTTGTACACACATTTGATAATATAAACACATTAGATTATTGTACACACATTAGATAATAATGTACACATATTAGATTATTGTACACACATTAGATAATAATGTACACACATTAGATTATGATTCACACATTAGATTATTGTAAACACATTAGATTATTATTGTACACATTAGATTAATATACCACATTAGATTATTGTCTATACATTAGATGATAATTCACACATTAGATTATGTTTACATATAAGACTATTGTAGAAACATTAAATTATGATACACAGATTATTGTGCACACATTAGATTAGGATTCACACAGTAGAATTTTGTAAACACATTAGATTTTTGTTGTTCATTAAAGTATAATCCACGATTACATTGAAATTGTGTCTTGATATATCTATTTACTCAGCAACAGTAATAACAAGTTTGACCATCCATTTTTGTACTTGCTATATATATAAATCACATCTTAGTTATTTACTCACATTATTGGAACCTCAGGTCCCCAAGGGTATTCCTGGAGCGTCACGATAGTGTTTGAGCTCAGGACCTTTGCTGGAGTTAATTGGGTAGTCAAATCAATTTTAAGCATTCATATTTCCCACGTTTTGGTCCATGTTTTTATTGTGGTAAACACATTCGATTTTGATTCACACATTAGATTATTATACACACTTTAGATTATCTACACACGTTAGATTATGATACATTAAATTATTGTACACACATTATAATATTGTTCACACGTTAGATTATTGTACATACATTAGATTATGATTCACACAGATTATGTACACACATTAGATTATGTACATACGTTAGATTATGATACATTAAATTATTGTACACACATTAGTTTATTGTACACACATTAGATTACGATACACAGATTATTGTACACGCATTAGATTTTGATTCCCAGATTGGATTATATACACACATTAGTTAGTTTATTGTACACACATTAGATTATGATACACATATTAGATTGTTGTACACCCAGAATATTATATACACGTTAGATTATGATTATAGCATTCTGTTATGTATACACATTCTGTTATGTATACACATAGATTATTGCGAACACATTAGATTATGTATACACATTAGGTTATTATACACACATTCAATTATTGTACACATTAGATTAATATACCACATTAGATTATTGTACACACATTAGATTATTGTACATACATTAGATTATGTACACACATTAGATTATGCTACATTAAATTATTGTACACACATTGGATTATGATACACACATTATTGTACACACATTAAATTATTGTACACATATTAGACTATTGTACATACATTAGATTATGATTCACAAATATTATGCAAACATATTAGATTATGTACACACACATTATATTATCCACACACATTAGATATGATTAACACATTTAATTATTGTACACACATTATATCATGATAAACACAGATTATTGTTCACACATTAGATTATATACACACCACAGTTAATTAGTTTATAGTACACACATTAAAGCTCCGACCACTACCTGCGACGAACGGGCGAGAATCGTCCGTGTGTATGCGTTTGGTTGGGGGTCGTTCATGGATCCGCCCGAAGGATCGATGAACGACCCCCAAACGAGTGTACGAACTTTAGATTATGATACACGTATAAGATTATTTTACACACATTAGACTATTATAACATTATATTATTGTACACCCAGCATATTGTACACACATTAGATTAATATGCACGCATTAGATTATGATTCACACATTAGATTATTGTAGACACACTAAATTATGATACACAGATTATTGTATACACATTAGATTATAGTCAGGGTTGTCTCTCTAATGAGGCAATATGACCAAAATGCTCAGAGCAGCTAAATATCAGAGAGGCGGCAGGCAGAGCTCACTTTAATTTAAAATTTTTTTTTAGAAAAGTGACAGTCAGAGCAGAAGGAAAATAAAATCACAATGCACTTACTTCTGTCTTCATGCAGGCACTGCTCTGATTGTAGGGTAAAGGGGTTAATTATCTGTGTGTACAGAGAAGAGCAAATCTTTATTTTCAATATAATTTGGGTGATCTGGGCAATAGGGTATGTTATATGTATCTATCTGTGTGATCTAGGTATTAGGGCATTTTATATGTACCTATCTGTGTAAGCTGGGCATAAGGGCTTAACTTGGTTAGGTTAGTTAGGGCCCTGCTGAAAGAATCTACCTTGATGTGGTGGCAGGCTTAGAAATCTTTTGGGGGAAAAAAAATTTCTACGGGAATTATGGTGTGGATAAATGTTTTTGTTGTTGTTGAGGAACTGTATAAATAACGCCTTGATGTGAAGTTTAGAAAGACCACACCTTTAACCACACCCATTCCTGGAGGCCACGCACACATAATCCTGGTTGCGGTAGCACACTTCATGGTGCCTAGTAGTACATAGGGGTGGCATTTCAAAGTTTGGCTCAGTTGGCAAAAACCCTAAGTACACCCCTGAGTATAGTACACACATAAGATTAATATGCACACATTAGATTATGATTCACACATTAGATTACTGTACACACATTAGAATATTGTTTACACATTATATTAGTCTACACACATTAGATTATTGTACATTAGTTTATGATTCACACATTAGATTACGTACACACATTAGATTACGTACGCCTGTTAGATTATGTACACACGTTAGATAATGATACACACATTAAATTATTGTACACACATTAGATTATCGTACACACATTAAATTATGATGCACACATTAGATTATCATACACACATTCAGTTATGATACACGCATTAGATTATGATACACACATTAAATTATTGAACACACATTAGATATTATACATACATTCGATTATTGTACACATATCTGATTATGATACACAGATTATTGTACTCACATTAATTTATTGTACACACATTAGATTATGACACACTTTAGATTATTATAAACATATTACATTATTATATGATGCTTTAAAATGAAATGTTGTGTTCTGCATTATTCATCCCTTGTCTGTCTGTGTAAATCACTGTGTACTGGCTGCATTAGAAAATTCACACGCAAACTCTAGTTTTCAGCAAGTGTATATATACAGTACGCTTGGCACCAAGGTTGTGTACATAAAAAGAAAGGAATTCTTCACAGTACATTACCAAAGTGTGGAACAGAAAAAAGCATTCTGGTAAATGACTTAAAGCATGTAAGGGAGAAGTAAAATGTGCCATCCCACCTCCCCACATTAAACTTACATTGGGCTACCCCTCATTCACCCCAGGGGGGTAGCAAGTGATTGCAAGCAACTTCTGGGTGTTATCTTCTTTTAAAGCTCCCCCCAACATTCCCACCCCTGAGCCACAGCATTATCTTGCGTAATATTGGAAAACAAATATACAACAAGAATTAACAAGAATATCCACTCCTGAAAATGTAAGAAATAAACTTCTGTTAATGGACAATTATGCAAGTGTGAAGATTCTTATTCTTTCATAGTCCTATTTATTTTATACACAGCTGAGAATTTTTTTAGGCAAGTGTGCAAACTATACTGCTTACAGCTGATGTCAGACCACATACGGGGTATTTTTAGCCAATATAGTTATTTATGACCAAAGTGGCCTGGCTTCTAACCACAAGGGAGTCCATAATTACATACCTTCTAAATGGAACCTTTTAAAGATCAGAAAAATTGTTTCATATGTGGAACTTTCAGATGTGGCCCCCTTATTCATTTGACTGCTGTTAGCATCTCTACTTTTATTGGCCTTCCTAGCAATGCTTCCAGTTGTTTAGCTATCAGATAGTAAGGTCCGATCAAGTTGTGTGTTGCAAACATTATTTTGTTGCCTGAGGTGATGAGATCTAAAGTGACTCGCAGAATTCCATAACGAGTTGCCACAGGAACTATCCTTAGACCCCTGTGTTGTAACTGTACAAAATTAGGCAAAGGCAATCACAAGGGCACAGTATGGCTATGTAAACACAAACAGCAATGGCATATTGACTGCTGCTTTTCTTATTTGTTAGACAATAAATCAAATTGTATACCAGGTTATGTTTTTGGTAGCTGAATACTGAGAATTGGGTCAAGACCAGAGGCCTTCCTGTAGTCACATAAGCACTAAATGATGGAATACATTACAATTGTCCCCCACTGAAATATAACTTCATAATGCAGCCATAAAATACCACATTGTATCTGTTTTATTATGACACTGTTGTAAAATACCAAGCAACATTGGCATTTTATGGCCTTTGTAAATATGCCCTAAATTGCACATCAAAATGAAAGTAAGCACACGTCTGGATATTTATTTAACAATATTGATCATTATTTTATAAAGGGTGGTATGCAGCCATGTGGGTTGATATACCATTAGCGAAAATCTCAAATTTGAATCTTGAAGTCACATTTTGCAGCCATGTAGCGGAGATTATTGTGACTTTAATATTGCAGTGGCTGAAGAGTTAAAGACTGAATCGCAATATATCAAGAACCACAATCACTTTGGTACACTGCATAAGAAGGGGCAGTACTGTGCGATAGCGTGTACTTGATACATCTTGGTAAATCTCCTTGAAAGAACACCTCACCTGTATATATTGTGTGTCCCTAGAAGTTTGTCCTGCAATTAGTTTATGGCTACATCAAGCAATATATTTACTATCATGTGCTCTGTAAGACAGACTGCATGTTCCGCAGATATATGTACATCCTCCTGCATTTTGTCCTATGATCAGTGGCTGGATCTGTGGCAGGACTTCAGAGCAGCATGTCCAAACATAGAAATATGTTACAATAAACTCTAAAAGCCGAAGAACGGGGTGAAAATCAAACAAGTATTTTCTTCCTACAAGCTGGGTACACACTGTACTAATCTTTCACATATGACAGACTGTGTGACGACATTGTGTGGCTACACAGTTTCGACCAGTTTCCCTAGGAAGAATATTTAGGACTGACACACACCTTAATGATTACGGCCAGCTCCCTATACTACAGTACCGTTTCTAACATCGCTAGAGAACATTTATTGGCGTCAGAAACTTTTGTTTTGCCAGCACACAAATAAGCAGAAAAAGGGCAAATCCTGTCAGTACCACAGGCCCTTTATTGCTAATGTGTGTACCATGTTAAAGAAGAATATACCCAAGCCCCTGAAACTGTACTGCTGTATTGACCTGTTAGGCTTTTCTTGTTATATTTTGTTACATTGGGTTTTAACTGATTTTAAGTAAAACATAACTTTTATTCTGGACACATAAAAGTCTTTCGACGTGTTTCTGCCCTCAGCGGGCCATCATCAGGATGATACAACATACCAAATTCCCTGCTTATATACCCACCCCCAAGTGTACACACCTCCCGACCACAGCTAAAAGCAATTTACCCAAACATTAAAGTTACTACTGTAAAAATATACGGACAGTATAACACAATCACATATGTTTAAACCTCTTTAAAACCTAATTCAATTGGATCACGCAAATAGATGTAACTACACAGTTCCTACTTCTAAGGCAGTATCAATGGATTTAGAAATAAAATAGCAATACATACACAGTACACATTGTTGCCTAATCAGATTTCAATAGTAAAAAATCACAAGAAACAAACTGTAAAGCCCATTGCTCATTTAACCCTTTTGGGGTCTGGGTTTCTAAGCGATGTATCCACTTGGCCTCCCTCTGAAGCAAAATTTTGTCTTTATCAATGTTACTTTTTTACAGGGTAACCCTTTTGAAATAAAAAATAACAAAATTGGTATAAAGGTGATACCTTTATTGGCTAACTAAGATAATCATAGTTTGAAAAAGGAACTAGAATGTTTTGAAAGCTTGCTATGATTATCTTAGTATCACCTTTATACCACTTGTTATTTTTTATTTCAAAAGGGTTACCCTGTAAACATTTTGACTGGCTAACACGGTACACCACCTTTCCCTGCGTCTTCAATGTTACTTGTAAGTTCAAAGCTAGACAAGCCATCAATAATCATACATCTAATGGAAGCCAATGTATGGGACATCTGTTTAAAATGTCTAAAATGTTTAAAATTGCCATATTTAGTGGTAATACTTTTTATGTCACCAGTGGCCAGGGCTTGTCTAATGGAAGAACTATGGTTCGCCATTCTCTCTTTAAATGTTGTACGAGATTTTCCCACATAATGTAGGCCACACAGGCATACAATAAAGTAAATAACATATTGTATTTACTTGTACAGGAAAATGTTTGTTTAATGGGAATTTTCTTACCATTCTGTGGGTGAGAGAAATATTTACCAGTAAGCATTGACTGATATGTAACACAATCGGGACAACAGAAACAACCGACTCGAGATTGCATTATGCCTTTTTCGAGCCCCACCGTATTAAAGGTGAATATGTCTGTCCGTACTAGTTGGTTAGACAAATTCCTTCTGTATGTATGTACAGTGGTGCCCTCAAATGGGAGATGTTTGTTTTTTTGGATCAATTCCCAAAATTCCTCCATACTACCCCTTATAAGATAACTATGAGAGGTGTATGTAGTACAAAAGTCCACCATTTGTGTTTTACATTGTTAATCTTGACCGCTTTTTGGCATAATTTCATTCCTGAAAAAAACATTTTTGCCATGTTCTAGTTGTGCATTAAGATCATTCAGCTTGGAATGTTCTGAAAGGTTGCTATGACTATCTTAGTTAGCCAATAAAGGTATCACCTTTATACCACTTTTGTTATTTTTTATTTCAAAAGGTTTATCCTGTAAACAAGTAGACTCTACTAGGCCCAATTGCCAAACCTTTTTTTAAACCTGATCCAATCAGTATCCCGTGCTCCCAAGTCGTACCATAGCTATAGCTATAAATGTGGCACTTTCCGTGGTGAATACTAATAAGTATGAACCACATATTGTGGCACGATTGCCTGAGTCTTTTCTCAGACCTGCAGGATTATCCTCTTTGGTTCCCCTGGATGCTGGTGACTGAGTAACAGTTTAAAACATACCTGTGTATTACACATAGTAATTTCCACTGTGCACCAACGGGCACACATTTGCTATATGTATATACTGTATATACTAGCAAAGATGTGCCTGTTGGTGCATACTGGAATTTATGTGTGTGTATGTTTTGCTTTATTGCGCCATCATCAGTGTTACTGCAGCCATAGAGCTGCAGTACACTGATGATGGCGCAGTAAAGCTGAAACCAGTCTGTAGTTGGTGCTCTGGTTTTGCATTAAGCTTGTGGAATGTTGTAAATACATTTGTAAAGGTATATCTTTCCTGAGCTATGGCATATGTCCAGATGTAATACAGCCTAATAGTATAGAGCAGGGGTGTTAAACATGTGACCTTTCACATGTTTGAAAACTACTACTCCCATCATTCTCAGTTTGCAGTAAGTTTCTTCTGAATGTCCTGTAGCTAATGCATGTGTCCAAATGCAAAAAAAACCCCACCCTAATGGTATAAAGCAGGGGTGTTGACCTTGTGACCTTTCACATGTTTTCAATGTAAAGGTACCTCACAGCCGCATGTTATTAATATATTAATATTGGAAAAAAGGGAAAAACTGGCCATTTCTCTAAGAATGTTGGGTAGTTTCAGAGACATGCAAAGTCATTTTATCATAAACAGACATCACTTCCTGTCTACCAAACAGAAACCAGATTGTCTTATATCTTTCTATGGAGTGGGGGGGGGTAAATCTAAGAATTTTTGATTTGCTAAGACTGTCACATGTTTTTCAAACAGTACATAATTGGGTGTAATACAGGAACTTCCTTACATTTCCTGTCTTGTCATGTACAAAACAATTTGCTAACAGAGGCACATGTAAGACCAGAACATCATTGGATGTTAGTAAAATTCCACTTTCTTTCAGACCCTTTAGCACTCTTAGAAGTGTGGCTAAACCTGCCATTTTGAGTTTTCCATTCAAACTTAGGGGTATCAAGTAAAGTAAGTATACTTTATTAAATGTATATAATTTGTTTTGTAATTCAGTAGTAAGTACGGTATATACTCGAATATAAGTTGATCCGAGTATAAGTTGAGGTACCTATTTTTACCTGAAAAATTACTAAAACATGATTGACTCGAATATAAGTGGAGGGTAGAAATTATGACCTGCCTTCTGATCTTGTATAGTCCCATAACGTAATAGTATGGGACTACTGTATGGGAATTCTTCTGTCCATTTAAAGGGCAACTGAAGCCTCAAAACAATACAGAATCGGAAGGCAATCTTTAACAATAGATGCCATCTTCCTGATTCTGTATAGTTTTAAAGCATTAGTTGCCATTTAAGTAGAGAGTAATCACACACAGTAACCTCCAAATCCTTGCCACTCCAGATGTTTGGAAACTACAACTCCCAGCATGCTTTACATGCTGGGAGTTGTAGTTTCCAAACATCTGCAGTGACAGGCACTGCACTCCCCCCAGAGCCCCTCCAGTTCAGTGGATTTGCCTTTCTGTAGGGAGGCTGCTCCTGGTGCTGCCATCTGGAACCATAAATATGGCTCATGCTGCCATGGCTGGTAAGGTCCGGTTCCAGCAAGGCCCTGCGCTTTGGCCTCTGACTTAGGTCTCAGCAATCTGGCTTCACTACAGATTCCATCTTACGCATCAACTCCTCTGGGGAGTGACGTCACTACTCAGCACCAGTCTCATCCCGATTTATACTCGAGTATATATGGTAGTAGTACTATACTTTGTATAGTGTTATTTATTATGGTGATTTTAATGAAATAGTGATAATTACACACATACATAAAGACCTTTCCTATGTGTAATAGTGTTATATACCCCCACCTAATTAGTTGCTCTTAAAAACTCAATTCAAGCTCTGTAAAAATATAAATATATTTATATAATATAAAAGGATATCCTTGATATTATCTTAATATATTTATATCTTTATAGGAGATTGTATTGAGTTTAGGAGCTACCAATGAGGTGGGGGTATATGATATTACATATAGGAAAGGTGTATATGTATGTGCGTACTTTATCACTATAACCATTTAAATGGCCATCAATAAATGTATATAAATTATAGCACTGACTTATATTGGGTACAAGACATATTATACAACTTATTAACAATATATAAACTTACTTACAGAGCTGAGATTCCTCTTTTAATATGGAATAGTCAAAATGGGAGCTTGAACCACACCCCTGTGACTGCATGGGGTCTCCATGTGGATAATGAAAGGAGGTGGTAATGTCAGGTATATCAGTGTTGTTTTTAAAACATGTGACAGTCTTAGCCAATCAAAAAAAACTTTCTGTATGCTACACAGGAAGTGATGTGTATGTAGGAAAGAGGATATAAAGGATTATACTATAGGTAACCTGGGAGGAAGGAATATTTGTTTATATGTTAGATTATTAGGGCAATGCTATTATAATAACATGAGGCTGTGAGGTACCTTCTGTTATAAGAAGGCTTTATTTCATTTTATACTCTGTGGGGAGCTTTTAGCTCCTTTAACCCCTACCTCTCCATAACCTATAAAGCCAATCAGTATCCTGTGCTGTCCTAACCCCATAGTGACTGTAAACCTGGAACTTGCTGTGGGGTAAATACTAATAAGTATGAACCTAGCATGTTAATCTGGATCCTCTATAGGGTTCCAGGTTGCCCAATGGTGCTGTTAATAAGGTTCATGAATCCTGCTGCCTAAAGTAACCTATATAATCATTCTCAATTCCAATAGTGTAATAGGATGGAATGGCAGATGGATCACTTGCATCTTTGAGTCCTTAGGTAGGAATTGCTAAAGCAGGACCATGGGGTTTTAATGTCTGTATGTCAGAAAAATGGCTTTATTTAAGGATATATGAAAATTATATTTTCTAGCATTCTGTGCAGCCAGGGAATGCTGAGAGTTGTAATTTTTAAACATATGAAACGTTAAACACGTATGCTCTATATCAATAGGCTGTATTGCATCTGTATATATATATTATATATATATATATTTATTAACCAATGGACATAAAAAAGAAACTTACTGCTAACAAAGAATGTTGGAAGTTGTAGTTTTTAAACATGTGAAAGTTCAACATCGCTGCTTCATACTATTAGGCTGTATTATATCTGGACACATGCCTTAGCTACATGACATTAGGAAGATACTTACTGCAAACAGAGAATCTTGGGTGTTGTAGTTTTCAAACATGTGAAAGGTCCCAAGTTTAACACCCCTGCTCTATTCACATCTTAATCCCACTAAGCCCGGAGGCTGGCAACTGACAGCTGAGGTTAATATAAAAACAGTAATGCTTTATTGAAGTTATTAAAACCAGGACACAGCCGTTACAAACATACAGCCAAGAATGGTGAGTACAAGATGCTCCACCCTACAAATTTCGTGGAGCCAATCTACTTCCTCTGGGGCTTGGAGGGTGTTCACTATCGTCTTCTTGTAAACTGTTAGTATTAACCCCTCATTGTACATATAAAAACACAAAGTAAAATTATATAACTACACACAAAGTCCGTATACATCTCTGCTCCGAACATAAGGAACACCACTTTGGGCTGGAAAGACTTTGTTTTTATTCACATATTATAGATCACACAGCGAGTGTCCAAGTGGATATGTCTTCTTTATATTCATACATAGAACATAGGTGGGGGATGCGCTCCATACATTATTGGCTAACTAAACATAGATTATACAGTGTCAAACAGGATGTCTTTTTGATTGAATCACTGGAATATTTACTGAACAATTACTATTTTATGTTCAATGATGAATTTTACCTCCAACAGAAGGGGCGGCGAAGGGGGCATGGTTCGCGCCCTTATACGCAAAACTCTTCATGGGGTATTGGGAAAATACCCAGATTTATGATGGAGGGAATCCATTTAGATCAAATATTATTATGTATATAAGATATATTGACTATATATTATTCTTGTGGGAAGTTGACTCTATTGATGCAGGTTTGTAAGAAACTGTAACGAGACAGATTGGAGTATAAACTTTACACACCATCTGCATGATACACAGATAGAGTTTTTGGATCTGTTGTTAACAGCTCAGGATGGGGCAGTATCTACTGATTTGTTTAGGAAGCCTATCACAAGGAATTCTATCTTGCATGCGAACTCTGCACATAGTAAGAGTGTAACATTGGGTATACCTTATGGGCAATTTGTTCGCATAAGACGTATATGCAATACATGGGATTGCTTTCAAGAGAAAAGAAGAGGATTCCTCAGGCAGCAGATAGTTATCGCAGCAACAGGCTCAACCATGTGTGGAGGGCTCACCCATCCTCCAATCTGTTACATCAAAAGAAGTAGTGTCACACGGGAACCTGAAAATGGTGCTTCAAATAGTGTTTATTGTGCTAAATCTCAAATAAACACTGTTTGAAGCACCATTTTCAGGTTTCCGTGTGACACTACTTCTTTTGATGTAAAAGATTGGATATACCACGGATGTTATCAAGGAAGCATATGAGAGAGATGCATCTCTAGACAGGAACCTTTTGGTGGCCAAAAGATATAAGGGAATACGAAAGGGAAATGTAAAGGAAAAACAGAGAAACGGTGAGATAGGAAACAAAACTCCTTATTTTGTGAGTACTTACACCAGGGACACCAAAAGAGTTGTAGATATTATTAATAAACATTGGGGGATATTGATGCAAGATCCTAAATTATGTGGCTTTATTGCGGAGAAATCAAAATTCTCCTACTGTAAGGGTGTCACTATAGGGAGTGTCCTGTCTCCTAGTCTTTTTACTTCTAATTGAATAAGTGAGGAGAAGAGTTGGTTATGACAGAAGGGATGCTACAAATGCAGTCATAAGAGATGTGCATTGTGTCCATATTTAAAGGTACCAAAAGAATTTGTGAGTACCTCAACGGGACACTGATATAATGTGACCTCATATGGTAACTGCACAACGACATATGTAGTATACTTAGCCACATGTAATATATGTGACAAGCTATATGTCGGAAAAACATTGAGACCTGCCTATGAACGGATCATGGAGCATGTCAACTCCATAAGGAGAGGAGATCTGCAGACTGCGGTCTCGGTACATATGATAGACCACCACAGTGGACAAAACAAATGTAGTTTCCGAAATATTGACAGGGTAATGTTAGGCAAGAGAGGAGGGGAATTATATAAGAAACTCCTGCATAAAGAGGCCCTATGGATACATAAACTAAGGACTCTGGAACCTCTGGGGATGAACTCAGAGTTTTAATTGAATTACTTTTTGGACTGAATTAGATCAGAAGAGTCTGCTATACGTATGGGCACGTGGTTATATCTATATTTATATCTAAATGTTTATATCTATATATAAACATCCATATTTGTGTATTTTTGTATATTTAGATATTTATATTGTTGTGCATCTAAAGACTTATGTATCTGTGTAGTGACATGTTTACATATTTATGTATTTATATATTTATATATGTATTTATAGGATTGAGTTGTTGCATATTCTTATAGTCTTCCTTATCCTTATGATTATTAGGGGTTTTAAATTGGTTATTATTGATTTTAAATGGTGGTTTCTTAGACAACTTCCAAAGAGCTTCATTTTAGATAAGTGGTAATAATGTTACATTTAATGTTGCATTCCAATGATGCATTCTAATGTTGCATATCTATATATGACATTTATTGTAACATCCACATATGATAGAGCTAGTACTGTGGGTTTGCTCTTACTGTATGTTTTGTACAATTTGCATTTCAATGGTAAAGTAAAATGTAAGCAAATTAATTGGATGTGCACTAGACTTCTAATTTCTTTATGAATTGAATACATTGCACTCTGCATGGATGTATACTATCCTATTTATATATATATTGCTTGTTGCATTGGGGTTTGGCCAAGCCTCTGGGTAATGTGTACTCTGCCCACAGTGGGTCATGTGTTCAAGTACTGAAAGCTGGAGAGATAGTCCCAAGAAAGCAAGCGAAAGAGCAGCAGGGACTTTCATCTCATAAAAGGCAGGTACCGATATAAAGACAAAGTTTGAGAATTCCGTCTTGTCAGAAGGTAAAAAGTTACTAAGGTAAAAAAGGTTAAAAGTAAGGACCCAGCAGAATAAAGCAAACAGTGAAGTAGTGGCGGGGCTTAAAATAATTTGGCCAAGTTTTTGAACTAATTGCTTTAATTTGTCCAGAGAGAAGGGCGGGCTTTTTAAGTCACATTACAATAGTAAAGTAATATGTAATTAATTGGATGTGCACTAGGCTTCTAATTTTTATATGTTTTGTACAATTGTTTTTATAGTGTTTTTGGTGTTTTATTATAGCATTATATAGTGTTATTTTGTGGTTGTAGATTTATGGGTTAAATGTATTATTATTTTGTACAAATGGTTAGGGCATTTTACCTTTAAAATGGCCAGCTTGTGGTAGGGCTTTCTATTGGTCTCTGATGAAGCAGTGATGAAGTAATCCGTAAACATGTCAGCCCAGACCTTACACTTGGACACTCACTGTGTGATCTATAATATGTGAATAAAAACGAAGTCTTTCTAGCCCAAAGTGGTGTTCATTATGTTCGGAGTGGAGCCGTATACAGGCTTTGTGTGTAAGACCCGGAGGAGCTCCTACAGACCAGCCGTAAGGTTGCGTGAGAAAATCATATAACTACTATTCTTCCTATTGACACAACAAGTACAAATAACATATAGATCCCTTATATCTTGAAACGAATCGGGGGTTTTCTGGTTATAAATGATTATAAAGTGCTACAGTGCTACCTTGAATAGTAAAAGTAGTAAGTTACAAAATACTTAAAATGTTAAATACTATTTCAAAGGCTTAAAGAAATGGATACTGTTATTGAGATATCCAATCTTAACTTTTTAAGATAAAATGTTACATTTGTATACAATAGAATACAAGGATTGTGGAAGCACTCTAATTAGGCTAATTTACAACTACATTTAGTTGAAGTGCTATGGATCTGGTCAAACATTTATACAAACATAGAAAAGGTAATCAATGCACATTCCTAGGCCCCATACAATATCATATTATCTGCACACTGGCATACATTAGAAACAAAGGGGTTTTAGGATACATTACTGTGATCAAATCAATGAAAAGCCTTCCAACCATGTCAAGGTAACCCCAGTCTGGAAGGTCCTAACTTCTAACTCTAATTTTTAAATTTCTTTTACTTCAATTACGATTAGCAAACTTTTGCATTTCTCATTCTTACACACTGGGTCCATATAACAGGCTCTCTCACTTCCCCCCAGCCCTTTGGCTTTTTAAAATGAGGGAAGAGGCCATCCATCCAGTGCTTTATATTAATTGTGATCACAGTAATGTATACTAAAACCCCTTTGTTTATAAAGTATGCCAGTGTGCAGATATGATATCAATCATCTATAAATCGCCTATGATTTAATTTCCTTCACCACAACCAATAAATTTAGACACTGGTTTAAATAATGAGCCATGGGAAGCCATTAATGGACATCCAGATGGAGTTTGGATGGATTTTTGATTTTGGGTACAGTATAAAAAATAGGGAATTTAGGATGGTCAGTGGTGATACATTTTGTCTCACTCTTGCCAATCCAGTTAAGCTGATTAACTAACTCAATTTTATTGTCCAACTCCCTCTTAAAGGTATTTTTAGGGTCCTTATGCAGTACTTGGTATACCCCCACATCCTCCAGTTGTGACAAAGCTTCAGTGCAATAGTATTCATGGTCCATTGATACCATACCACGCCCTTTATCAGCAGGTCTTATAACTAATTCCCTATCATTACACAGGGATCTTAACGCTTCCCTTTAGCGGGGGCTCAAGTTATTCCTAAATGGTCTAACCTTCACATTTTGTGTCAGGGCAGAAATAACCATATTACCAAAAACTTTTATGGATGGAGACGTATTAGGTGGATCAAAATGGCTTTTATGTAAAAATATGGTGTTCCAAATATTGGTGTTCCTAAACAAATTCCTCAATTTTAGATTACGTTTGAACTTATGTAGGCCCTTACAAAGAACAAAGAACCAAGGCCCTTACAAAGAACTCAATGTTCATCCATCGTTAGAGACTGTCTGCTGAGGTTGTAGATAACATCTGCATCCTCTGTCGGGGAGGGGTGCCCACTTGTCCTTTTTATAGCCCCCTCTTCTCGTCGGCCTCCATCTTTTCCTCCTCTCATGTCACCCGATCTGATACCCATTCCTAAAAAAGGTTTAGCTGGATTCAGGTTAGATGTAACTGTGGGTACAGTGACCGGTGGATACTGTAGATTAGGGGTATCCTAATCAGAAGGTTTGGATTCATCAGAGCTCTCCACTGTTCTTAATGACTTTGGTCTCAAATTTTTTTACATTGGAGGGGATGGGTAGTTTTGCCAAAAAAACATCCATTGACCTTCTTATCCTTATAATCAACCTCCACTGTGACCAGCTTCTTTTTCTTAAAAGCTATTTGCTCCTCTTTATATTTCTGAATCTGTGCATTGAGTTTACCCAACCAGTCACATTTTGTGTCTGCTGCTAATTGGGTATTTTTATCAGTTTCAAATGTGGCTAACTCTTCACGCATATTATAATATCTATGTATTATAATATGCGTCTATGGTAGGAATTTGATTTGTTTATCTCATTTTAGATTTTATGTGTTTTATGCATTTTAGACACTATCTAGTTTTTAACATTTTTATTGTATATATGAACTACTACCCACTGTGTATAATTATGGTAGGGTGATTATTATCACTTTTAACACTTTTATGACTGGTATGGTAATTAAGATATATGTTTTATTCTACGAAGTATCGAGTTGGCTAATAATGATAATGAGGGAGGAATATCAGAAGGAGGAGGAATCACAGGTTTTAAATAATGTTTCACACTTTATATGTGCCTGAGGATGGCTAGACTAAGCATTTCAACTTGTACATTATGAATGCACTTGCTTACATGAAACTTTCCTCTCTGATAGGCTGGCTAATCTGCCAGTTAAGGTGCTCATACATTTTTAAGACTTACATCCAACATTACCTAGCGAGATTAATTTGTGACCAATGTTACAGCTATAACATCTGTCGCAAAGAAACTGGAAAGGGACATCATGGAAATGTTGTATGGTCGGAACATTGTCAAATCAATGTTACATCAGGCAGTTATTTGGCCAGCATTACTCCATGACATTCATCGAACACCACTGCCACTCCAACAGTGGATTGAATGATATAAGCAGCTCTGTATCTGTTGATTGGAGTTTGTATCTAGGTGCTTCTGTCCACAGTCCACTCAAATCTAATTTCATACAAAATTATAAATATATTTGTATGTTTAAGATCTATTTGTTAGATAAATAACATACAGGTACTTAAATAACATACAAAGGCATCACCATCTAGTGGTAAAACAATTACTTGTTGCTTTATATCTGTACTAAGATGACCTCTCGAGTTATATATTATGTTAATTGATGCACAGTATTAAATTGAAATACTCACATTTGTTCAGGGTTTTAGGATGATTAACCACTTTGAATTTAAAACAGCTGCTAGATTGTTTACATGTACCACATGGAAAAAGAGGTGGGTCACAGTGTACAATCTCTACCTGATCCTATCCTGTGTAAATTTCCCCTTTATCTTAGTTAATTGCACCTTTGTTTGCTGTTTAGCTAAACACTTTAATATATAACTAAACTGAATAAGACATGGCTCTCCAATTAATGAATCTGGAAAATGGATTTTGGAAAAATATATTTGCTATATAAAATCTGATTCCAAAGTAATTATTGGTATCTTTCTAACAAGCTGCAATAAACTGCATATATGTCTAAGCTAAAAGCCAAGCAATCAGTGGCAGTCTAGGCATGTACAATGGCTTTCAGGGTTTATGAGGAGCACAAGCGATTTTTACTTTCTACTTGGGTAAATGGGAAAGCAGAAAAGTAGAGCCTGAATTTAACATGAACATAACATGTCCATCTAGTAAATTGCTTGAACATAGTTTGTTTACATAGTTTGTTTACTAATTTAAGAGCATATTTTAAAAAAATGCTTTCATTTAGGTATAATTTGGGATATGGTTTATTGTCAATTTAAAAGTTTTAAATTACAGCATAGTCAACATGTAGTAGTAAGATAATTACAAAATGGTTTTGACCCCACCTACAAATACCTGTGTATAAGGATCCAAATTGATAACAGGCCAATGATAATTTTTTTTATTGCAAAAGTATCATATAGTAATTAAACAGATTATTAGATTACAACAGTACACATATGCAAAAAAATGATATCTAAATCCATCTGCAATATGCAACGACAGGCACAAACATACAGTGAAAGAAGTGTGTCTTCCTATTGGTAAAGCCCCAGGTAAGGAGGTAGGCGGGGAACAGTATGGAAGTGATTGGAATGTCCAGAGGTAAGTACAAGACATAGAAGTTGGATGCACTCTTTACTTCAATTAGATAACCGTCAGTGCCCCAATGTCTTGCTTTTTCAATTGACTGCTGATCTCAATCACATGCTCCTTTGCAAAAATTCAAAACTGTGATATATGATTGGCTAGAGAGTTCTAGTGGGCAGTGGCCTGCTGTAGCAAGGTCCTGTCCTAGTTTAGGTCTAGGCATGAGTGGGAGACATTACAGTCAGTAACTAAAACAGAGGGTGTACCTGTGAGTGTGAAATTCTTTCACATAACAAGGTACATTTTACAACAGCCATGACAAATTGAGAGGACAGACGCAGATTAATGTTTTAGTGTTCAGTGTATGTTTTTGTTTACAGGATTATACACACAATGGGCCCTATTTATAAAAGATCGGTATCGTTATCGTAAAATACCGATCGTTATCGTAAAATAACGACCGGGTTTTTACCGATAACAACCGTTATTTACCGATAACGACCGTTATTTAACGATAATGACCGTTATTTACCGATACTGGTAAATAACGGTCGTTATCGGTAAATAACGGTCGGTATCGGTAAAAACCCGGTCGTTATTTTACGATAACAATCGGTATTTTACGATAACGATACCGATCTTTTATAAATAGGGCCCAATATATCACAATATGCATGTTACCACATAAAATCTTATTGAAATTATATGATTGAAAATAAATGAACAGATAAAGGCACAACTAGAAAGAGAAAGTTTAAATATAAACTTTGAATTGGGCTTGAAAGGATGCATCTTGGAAGGGAATGTATGTGTTTGTGCTGCAGATTTTTAAACTCAATAATGCTAATGATGAGGACATTGTTGTTTTTAACTTACCCTTTAAATATGTCTGTCACATGAATTAATGGTAGGTCAGTTAGAGTGTGTACTCCTGTCAGGTTGGGGGATAAAAAACTAACTTTTTGATGATTGGTCAAAATGTGTTTTTTTACTCTACTTACCCTTTAAATATAGATGCCACATGAATGAATGGGTAGCTCAATTGGTGTGTGTACCCGTGTCAGGTTGGAAGTTAAAAAAACAAATCTTTTTGATTATTGATCTAGTTTTTGACTATAGTTACCCTTTGCTTCTTACCCTTTAAATATGGCTGCCACAGAAATGGAAGGGTAGGTCAGTAGGTATGTGTACCTGTGTCAGGTTGGGGGTTATAAAAACAAACTTTTTTGATGATTGGTCAAAATTAGTTTTTGTGACTTTAGTTATCCTTTAAGTATGGCTGCCACAGTAATGGAGGGGTAAGTCAGTAGGTGTGTGTACCTGTGTCATGTTGGGGGTTAAAAAAAACTTAACTTTATCAATGATTAGTCAAAATAGTTTTTTGACTAAATTTATCCTTTAAATATCGCTGCCATGAAAATGGAAGTGAAGGTCAGTAGGCATGTGCACCTAGATCAGGTTGGAAGTTAATAAAACAACCTTTTTTGATTATTAATCAAAAAAATTTTTTCTACTTAAGCTACCCTTTAAGTATGGCTGCCACAGTAATGGATAAGTAGATCACTAGGTGTGTGTACCTGTGTCGGGCTGGGGGTTAAAGAAAACAAACTTTGTTGATTACATTTTTTGACTATAGTTACCCTTTAAGTATGGCTGCAACAGTAATGGAAGGGTAGGTCAATAGGTGTGTCACATTGGGGGTTAAAAAAACAAACTTTTTGGATTATTGATCAAAAATAGTTTTTTTTACTATAGTTACTCTTTAAGTATGCTGCCACGGAAATGGAAGGGTAGGTCAGTAGGTGTGTGTCGCACTCCAAAAGATCAATTTTCAAGTTTTATGTATCCACTTATTATACCTGGACTTTTTTAATTGGACACATTTTTTAGAAGGATATTACTGTTTTAAAGCTGGTATATGTGACTTTTAGCTGCTATATGTGATGTCTTTACGTTATTTATTCACCATATACTTGCACTAATTTGTAACACAGATCTAATTGGACATCCCCAGGAGGAGGAGTCCAAAAGGTATAAAGCACCATGTGTGGGTTATTTGCACGTCACCTGAGGAAGGGGCAAGTTGCCCTGAAACGTTGTGATCGATGTGTGTGGTTTATTATTAAATTGATCTTTTGGAGTGCGACCCTCATCTTTTGGCCCTTGAAGGGTGAGGCCTCAGAGGACGTCGGCACCCATAAGGGTATAGAGTGCGCTTGGGACTTTTTGCTATTTTGGCAGTAGGTGTGTGTACCTGGGTCTGTTTGAGGGGGTATGTCTTTTTTTGTGTGTGTTTAAGAGTAGGTCAATAGGTGTGTGTACTCGTGTGAGGTTGGGCGTATGTGTTTTTGCATGTATGACCATATACGTAACTAAAATTAGGTTTTTTTACTTTATTTACCCTTTAAGCATGGGTGCAACAGGAATGGAAGGGTAGGTCAGTAGGTGTGTGAGGTTGGGGGTATTTGTTTTTGCATGTATGACCATAAAACTAACTTTTATTGATCATTGATCAAAATTAGTTTTTTGACTATTTTAAGTGAAAACTTTTTTAATACACTTTAAGTATGGCTTCCATGGTAATGGAAAGGTAGGTCAATAAGTGGGTGTACCTGTGTCTGTGTGGGGGGTTGGGTGTATCAGCGTTTGTGTTTGTGTCATGAAACAAACTGGTTTGAAATATTCACATTTGAGGATTGTAACCATTATAGAAAAAATGTCCAGTAATTCGCCGTATAATGCCGTAACGCTTCCGTGAATTCCTTAGCTAGGTAATAGCACACTTCTCCTATATGCCCCGCACGTCTGTACCGAATTTCATGTCTCTAGCTCAAAAACTGTGGGAGGAGATACGGTCCAAAAAGCGGAAGAATAAAACGAACAAAAAAAAACGAATAAAAAGAACAGTAATTTGGCTCTTCAAGACAAAATAATAATAATAGCATGTGCGTATCATTTAACAATATACGATCTGCATTTGGGGTAAGAAGGTATAGTCAAACACCTTATTGCAAATATATTTTGACCATTCCATTCTAGAATGTGATAAAAGCTATTGATCTACATAGGAAGATTGGTGGTAAATGAATTAGCCAACCACAATGTCCATGTTTTAGCAAATAGAGGTATGGTGTCATTTAGTATGTGAAAATTGTTCATTAATCATTCTAGAATTAACCCTGCGTAATCCAACTGTTATATGCAGCGTATATTGTTTCCATTGTGAATTTTTTACACTTAAGGTGCCCATACATTAGAACTCACCTTCCACCATTTCCGCGACATTCAAAACGATTTTGGAAGAATTGCCTGACACGTTATTTTTGGCAAATGACATGATATTAGATAGATTAAAAGTTTGGAGGGCAAAAGTCAACCCCCATTCTTTTTTTCAAATTGAAAGCCTGGTCTACGTGCTTTTATGATTCCTACCCAAGTGGTTTGGGATCCACCTGTCCCTTTCTAAATGCATGTGTTATAAGTTCTATATAAATATATTGCTGAATAAAGACATTTTTATGTTAAAGTGGAACAGATTAAGCCCTTGTCTTTCGGCCAGTAGATTAAAAAAAATTTCCGCCATAGCCAATGCTATAGCAGAAATGAGGTAATTGCAAAAAAACAGACAGCACCTTTCGGCTATGGCCTTGACCTTTGTCAAAGTGTGCAGACCTGTTTAGTATCTCAGAATGGGAAGGATTGTCCCATCTAGAGGCTCCCATCCCCTCTCCTCTGATAAGAACAGATACTATATTTGACTTTAGCCAAAAGGCCTTAGTATATAGACCCCCTTCTTCCCTCATTTCTTGACAACATGGTAAATGATCAAACCCGTGTCACAAAATAAGTTGTATTAAAAAGAGAGAAATTACACACAAAAGGGAATTTTGTCTGCTTAGTAGTAGTTTAAAAAACAGTGCTTGCTCTCAAAGAAATACTAATGAATTTTAATCTATTTCATGGTGAAACAAAATATTTTGTACTCTGTAAAACATACAGTTGAACTATTAAAAAAGAGACTCCTGGGTAGTTTCCATGAAAATAAATACATATGTTTGGTCTTAAATCTCTTCATGTCATTTTAAAGGGAAAATCCAGTGGAAAATATCATTGTTTTTAAAATTCTTACAGGGAGATTCAATAAAAGTTCTTATCGTTAAAAATGGTGCTTATTTTGCCCCAACCAATCAGACGTTAGCTTTCAAATGTTAAATAATATCTGATTGGTTAGGGCAAAATTAGCACCATTTTAAACGATAAGAACTTTTATTGAATAACCCTGATAGTTTATATTATACATTCCTAGTTATTCCACATATTCTCTTCCATTTTGAAAAATCAGTTGAATTTATACCCCTTGCAATCCCCTGCTGTTGACATTAGTGAGCTGCCATTTCAGGTTCTGTAACGGTCTTTCTTCTTCCCAAAATGCACACTTTCTTGGAATGTTCCTGTAACGCTCCAGATTCCCAAGTATTCTTTCAGTCCTAATACCCCAATCTACAACCACTATCTTCACCAATAGACAAGCCCCCGTTTGGCTAGATGTGCCTCACCGAACATGGTTGCCCCCTGGACTTAGAGTGCAAGGTATTCGAACTGAGGCCGGGAATACTAGAGAAGTCCAAAGCGAAACAGACAGGCAAGGCACAAGGAGAGATACAAAACGTCGGAGACCAAAATACGAGGTACAGACTAGGAGCAGGCAAGAGCAGAGTCAAAAACAGAACAAGAGGTCAGAACCAGTAGTCAGGCCGCCGTAATGGGGTGTAAGGCCCCTTCCAGCCATTGACACCATTCCTCTAAGGCTAATTTAATAGCCAATAACTCCCGATTTCCAATATCATAATTATTCTCTACAGAAGAGTATTTTTGAAAATAAAATGCACAGGGATGAAGACGTTCTGGGGAGCGATAATACTGAGAGAGCACAGCCCCTACTCCTACCTCTGAAGCGTCTTCCTCAACAACAAAGGGCAGATTAATATTAGCATAGGTTAAAATGGGAGCTGAACAAAAGGCTTTCTTAAGAGTCTCAAATGCCAGAAGAGCATCTTCTGACCAATTTTTTACATCTACCTCTTTCTTGGTCATGTTAGAAGAGAAACGATAGAAGAGAAATTTTTTATGAATTTATGATAAAAATTAGAAAATCCTAAAAACCTCTGGAGACCCTTTGATTGGAAGGAGGTTTCCAATCTAAAATGGCAGAGACCTTTTTAGTATCCATGCACAAACCTTGATCAGAAATAATGTACCCAAAAAACGGAACCTGACGTTGTTCAAACATACACTTCTAAAGTTTGGCATAAAGATGATGTTCCCTTGTCAAGAACTAGCTTGACATGATCTCGATGTTCCTGTAAAGAGGAGGAATAGATTAAGATATCGTCAAGATAGACTACTACAAATTTGTCAAGGTATTCTCTGAACACATTTATAAAATCTTGAAACACCGCAGGTGCATTACTGAAGCCAAAGGGCATAAATATTCATAGTGGCCATGTCGAGTATTGAAAGCTGTTTTCCACTCATCGCCAGCCCTTATTCTGATTAAATTGTATGCACCTCGGAGGTCCAACTTAGAAAAGATTTGTGCTTTAACAACTTGAGAAAAGAGGTCGTCAATGAGTGGTAAAGGGTATCTATTTTTAATGGTTATCTTATTAAGAGCCCTATAATCGATGCATGGTCTTAAACCACCATCTTTTTTTTCTACAAAAAAGAAACCGGCTCTTGCAGGAGAAATGGAGGGTCTGATGAAACCTTTATCCAAGTTCTCTTTAATGTAGGTTTTCATGGCCTCACTTCGGGACCTGTCAAGTTGTAAAGATGTCCACGGGACGGCATGGTTCCTGGTAAAAAGATCGTTCATCATATCATAAGGTCTGTGAGGAGGTAAAACATCAGAACCCTGTGGAGAGAAGACATCGGAAAAACTCCTATATGGTGGAGGAATACCTTCTAAGGAGATATTAGCCAGATGAATAGACAAACATGAATCAATACAATTAGAACCCCACTTCTCAAGCTGACCAGTAGACCAATTAATAAGTGGATTGTACTTCCTAAGCCAAGGCAATCCTTCCTTAAGACAAAGAATTTGATTACCTTGGAATGTAGAACCCCAATTTTTAAAACTACATTAGCAGTGATGGTTAAAGGCTTTCCCTTTTGCAGAAGGGAATCGTCGATGGCCTTTACATACATGGGTTTGTACATTTTAGTTAATGGAATTTTCAAAAGTTTGGCAAAAGTAATATCCATGAAATTCCCAGCCGCCCCACTATCTACAAAAGCTTGGGTCATTTTGTTAAGAGAACCAAATGAAACTTTTGCAGGTAACATTACTTTAGCAGAAACTTGATGAATTACCTGACCACCTAGAGGAGATTCCTCTGACCCCTCTAGGTGCTGGAGTTTTCCGGATTCTTACAGGGACAGGTGCGGGTGAAGTGTCCTAGTTCCCCACAATACAGACAAAGACCAGTCGACCTTCTCCGGTTCTTTTCCTCCACCGAGAGTCAAGATGAACCTAATTGCATTGGTTCTTCCGAAGAGGCTTTAGGAGAAGAAGGAGGAATTGGAGAGCTAGGAGAAACTTGAAGAGTGAATTTAGAAGGAAGAATTTTACCTTGACATCGTTCTCTGAGATGTCTGTCCACTCGTATGGCCAGCTGGATGGACTCATCAAGGGTTTTGGGAACAGGATGATTGACCAGGACATCTTTGACAGACTCAGATAGTCCAGTCTCAAAGTGGCTCTTTAAGGCAGGATCATTCCATGAAACTGCTACTGCCCAGCGGCAGAACTCTGAAGCGTACTCTTCCACAGCCAGGTGCCCTTGACGAAGGGTACACAATTTGGCTTCTGTCAAATCAGGATCTGAGTATAAGACACCTAGGGCTTCAAAAAAGCTCTCTACAGATGACAAGGCAGGATTATCTGCTGACAGCCCAAAAGCCCAAGTCTGAGGATCCCCCTGTAAAAGAGAAATGACAAGACTCACCTTTTGTGTCTCTGAACCTGAAGAGATGGGTCGCATCCGGAAATACAGCAGAGAGGTGTCCTTAAAGTTCTGGAACCTTTGTCGATTGGCGGAAAACTTTTCAGGTAATGGAAACTTGAGTTCCACAAAGGGAGCCACTGGAGGAGGCCTGACGATTTTCCTGGGCTGCCACACGTTGGGCCAGTTGATTTACAACCCCAGCCAAGAGGCGTAATTGCTCTTGAATATCTTCCATTGGCCCGATATAATTTAACGCTCCGGATTCCCAAGTGTTCCTTCAGTCCAAATTCCCCAATCTACAATCACTATCTTCACCAATAGACAAGCCCCCGTTTACAAAAGTTTGGAGACCAAAATACGAGGTACAGACTAGGAGCAGGCAAGAGCAAAGTCAAAAACAGAGATAGAGGTCAGAACCAGTAGTCAGGCCGCCAGGCACGATGTAGAGGGTACAGCAAGAGCGTAGTCAGGAACAATCAGAGGTCAGGACAGGCAGATACGATTCAGAGTTAAAAAACAGGCAAGGGTCGGTAACAGAAAAGCACAAGAATAATAACACCACGAGCAAGATAGTAAACTAACCATTATATTGGGCAGGGATACTAAGGGCTGAGGGGTATAAATAATGCAAATGGGTAGATGGAAAAATACTGCTTTTTTTCTTAAAAGTATATGTATTTGCACTGAACTTCCCCTTTAAGTCTGATTTTACATAACTATATCTATATTGGCAAACTACCTCATACTGTGTAAAAAAAAAAAAAGATCTAAAATATAATAAATTCCCCTCCCTTTTCCATGTGTTTGATTCCTAAAATACACAAGAATGGTCCAAAACTATTAAAATCCATGAAGGCATAAAGGGCATCTATACCGAAAAATAGGTTATTTTAAATTGACCATAACTGGGAACTATAATTCTTCCCAACAACCACTGTATAATGTTTTTGTTGATCTGACCCATATTTCTTTAGATATCCAACCTAAAACTATTTCAGCTGTCAATAGGGATGGCCGGTTCGCGGATACGAACCCGGATCCGCCGCGGATTTATCCCGTTTTATCCCGTTTTTCCGGATTTTCCGCCTTCCGAACTTCCGATTCGTGGATTTTTAGTATTTTCGAAAATCTTCGAAATTACGAGTTTTCACGTAAATTCGAAAATTTTCGAAATTACGAGAAAACACATAAATTCGAAAATTTTCGAAAATACAAGGATTTCTCTTATCGCGGATTTTTAGTATTTTCGAAAATTTTCGAAATTACGAGTTTTCACGTAAATTCGAAAATTTTCGCAAATACGCGAAAACCCGTAATTTCGAAAATTTTCGAAACTACGAAAAATCTCGTATTTCTCATTTTAATGGGTCCGCTCGCGGATTTTCGAATTTTTTCGGAAATTCGCGGATCCTCGAGCGGACCGGATTTTGCGAAGTTCGGACATCTCTAGCTGTCAATCAAGTTCCTTGCTCTCAAAACTATTCTTCTGTGAGTAGTATTATTGTAACTGGAATGGTGACAGAGTTTTGACAATTGGAGTGCTGTATGCTGTGTGCAGGCTTGACAGTTGGTTTGTGGGGAAAAAGTCAGGTTGGATGGAAGTGGGAGTGGTTAAAAGAGGGAGGGGGGATACTGCTCCCAAACAAAATGTGTGCTGTATTAAAGGCATTGAGCAACACATACAAATCAGAGTAACAGCTACTTACATGTATTTAATTATAGATTAAATTAGGCAAAGTAATTTTTTCAGTGTAGTGTCTTTTTAATACATTTTGCTCGAAATGTGAGCCATCGTGCAAATCACTTGGTACTTTAAACATGTTGCATTATTTTTGTTTTTGTTCATAGATGTTGTATGGATGTAAAAATTTTAAATTAGTCATAACTATAAAGTAAACAAGAGTAAGTGAATGTAAGATAACTATAAGATGTTGCATCTCAAAAAATATGGAAACATATATTAGATCTTTGAAAAGATCTAAAATCTGAAATTCCAGAAATATTAACTATTGAAAAAAGATAAAGCACTCTGGTATAATGAATTTGTGTTTTAAACTTTTCAAAAGTTCTGTACATTCATGTACAGCTTCTTGTGCTTCAGAGGGGTGCCTTGGGCAATCAACACAGCCGGGCAAAGGGGAAGGTGAGCTGCACATGCCTCTGTAATGGATGATGAATCACTGGACAGAGGGGATTAAGCAGCTCTTTCAATGTGTGTGAGCAAAGCATTGGCTATTTATATAATTATTTTAAACAAATGTTGTGGTTTTCATTTCCCAAAAAGAATATTTAAAGATTAAAATAAAACTAAAATCTCGAGACTACATTGTTCCAATAGGCAGAGCACATTCACAAACATACAACAAGCTGTGTGTCACCTCTGCTGGGTGATTCATGAAATTAACCTGTGGGTACTGGGAGTAAGCTCTCATAATCCACCTTAGCTGGGTGACCCACGTAGTGAGCTCTGTAGTGCTCAACAGATCAAAACAAGGAAGCTGCAGCCTTGCTTCCTAGAAGCTGCCAGTCAATCATTTAACAGCACAGAGATCATCCCTTCCCCTGAAAAGTTGTTTCAATGCAGTTTTTGTATAAACATATTTAAATGCTCATGTCCCTAGCAATGATATATATATCTTTGCAAAACAAAGGTAATATTTAAAACAAAAAAGTAAGTCTGGGGAATTGAACTTGCAACCTTATGTACTTTGTCTTGCTAAAAGCAAAGCTTTATACCACAAGAAAAGTCTGGTGATTAGAACCCATGACCTCATGGTTTGTGTTTCCAAATCACATGTTTAGACTGATTAGCCACCACTGCATATGCAAGCAATACAGGTACATTTAGAATCTTTTTTCGTTTTGCACAAAAACAGAATTTAAAAAAATGGTATAATTATTTTGTATTGCCACAGGAGGGCTGTATACAATTTGTGCTTCTTGCTAAATAAGCTGCAGGGTAACAAGCAGCTTCCAAGTCTTATTAGGGACTTATATTTGTGTGGAAACATCTATATAGAAAATACTGGGATCAGGGAGCATGGCCAATAAGTGCACATGCTTACAAGGCTCTTTGAAGACTACATGGGCTTCTGGGTTGTACTGGTATCAACATTACAGCCTTTTTAGTTACAGAATCTATTTCTTACATGTACTAAACGCAACTTACTAGAGAAGTATCTTACAATGTATAGGTGTTCTGGGGAGAAAAAAAATCCTAATACTTTCACAGTAGGATTAAAATAAATTGTTTAGTTCTTCTTTAAATTAATTTCAGTATGTTATTTTCATATTCATTTATTTTTCTTCTTCTTTCTTTTCTAGAAGGTAAAGATAATGTGGGTGAAATGGCTGCCATTTTCCATCTGTTTATATTTCTGTCAGCAATATATATGTAGTGATTTGAATCTACATGTAAGCTCTGCATATAGCTATATTCCCTTGAACTAGTCAGGTCAGGAAGTTCTAATATAAATGGTTATACCAGGTTTCATTTACAACCCTAAACCTCCTGTGTACATTCCCATAGAGATTTGTGGTGCTGTGTGCTCGGTACACGCTCTTTATTTAAGCAATATGTTGATTAATGACCTTCAGTTTTTCTCTTGCTTCCTCAAGTTACAAAATCATACACTTATACATCAATTCCTATTATGCACAATTCTTTCTTCAGTTATATCCAATTTACTGTTGAATGTACAAAGGTGTACATCCTCTGGTAGCTACAGTAACAAATCAAACTGGACACATTGCCTGTCTTTGCCAGCAAAACATACAGATCTACAAAATGTTTAAAAAAAATTTCAAAACCAAGAAAACACACAGAATTATACATGTGAACACAGAACCTTGGTTTTGATCTGTACTGTATGTGCATCCTTTGGAGAGGAGAGAAAAGTGCATTAACCAACCGTGTATTCCTGCATAGGACTTCTGGTCCCCTGCCTATACTGCTTTGTTCCCTCACTCTAGTAACTAACATAGGCTCTGGTTGGTAACATTTCAATTGAACTGGATTAATTGGATATTGGGATGGATATTCGAACTGCTGTTTGCTCTTCAGTAGACCTGGTACAATATTTTAACCCGCTCGACCACCCACCATGGTATTTCGGTCAATTGATTAGAAATATCAACAACATTTTTGTTGTGACCAGGGACTAATTTATAGTTTTTTTCTCCCCTCAGCCATCTAGCTTGTGGATGTTTTGTCAATGGCATGTGAAAGGAGGTGGCATGCTAAACATGGAATGCCACTTTTATACATACAAGGGGAGGGCGCTGCCTTGAGAAAAGTGAGAAATCCCTGGTTTTGATTGGTGTTAAGTTTTGTCCAAATCGAATGAAATTTTGATCTGAAATGTTGGTAAATTTTATCCAATAAAATGTTGGCTACAGCACTAATTCTGCTGACTGGCAAATAACCAATGGGAAGTCTGTCTGTCTGGAAGATAGGTCCAAAATTGAGCAATGTGTACCAGGCCTTTAAGGGGAACAGTGGTCTCCATACAAGTTCCCTTTATTAAAAAGAGCACATTCCTACCTTTAAAACAACCCCAGGATCATGCTTCTAGCTGCAACCTTCCCAAACAGAGGTCAAAATTGTGCTGTTTCCAGCTGGCACTGTGAGCTGTGACATCACAAGCACCATTGCTTGGCTCCTATGCCTTCGGCATGAGCTTGCCCAGTTTGCCCACTTGTATCCCTACTGCTGTAACAGAGCATCATCTGCTGCATTATAAGCCCCACCCCAAATGTCTTAATAAGTTTTAAAGCTAGCCACAAGCCTAAAGAAACCTTTTCTCTCGCTAAGGTAGACAAATACAGAGAATGATTGCAGGTCTTTAAATTGCTTTAGAAAAGTTTTTTATTTTTGTGGGGGGGGGTTTACTCTTACAGCACTTCATGTGAATGTCACAAATGTCCTTATTTAATTAGAGAGGCTTAAAGGACAACTCCACCCTCATAATAACATCTTTTAGAAAGAATGGCATCTTTAAAATATGTTGATATATCATAGTTTGTCCTATGAATTCATTACTGTATGCCTGGTATGCTTCTGGATGCCTTATGGAAACTGAGCAATTTAGAAACCTGTACTGAGCCTGGGCATGCTCAGAAGAGGCAGACAGGGGATTAACATTCAGTCATTGGCTGTGATGTCAACTGTCAAATCCATAACTGACAGTTACTAACTGGAAGAACCAGGAAGCAGAAACAGGGGAAACAGGACATTGTGCAGGATTTCAGGTTAGACTTATATATTTCAGATTTCAAACTATTATCGTTTAGGGTTTTGGGGGGTGATTTACCTGTATGTAAGTTTTTATTTTGGGGCTGGACTTGCCCTTTAAAAGTAAAAAGGGAGCCAAATGGAAGAGAAAAACAGGAGGGCCTGAATGGAACAAGCAGGACAGAATGAGTAGTACAAATGGATAAAGGGGCACAAAAATGTCTGAAGATGACAAACTACCGCCATTGGCATTGAGAAACACAAAAAAAATTCTGTTGCATCGTTATGGGTCTCTTTACATAAAGTAGAGAGAAACAATAGCCTTGCAAAGTGTAGCTGCACAATGATCAGAAGCAGATTCCAATAGAAGAGGTATGTGTATGGCCACAAAAAGTCAATCCTGCTTTAGCTCAGTTTTCAACTTTTTTCCTGCCAGGTAAATAGGAAACGTTCATAGAAAATAAGACATTAATCCAACATGATAGCTGTACTATTTACTTTATCAATAGATTCAGTAGACCAGAAAAGTTCACATCATTCCACTCTTTTAAATATTTTCTTGGTTAAACACAGACAACACAGATAAACTCAATAGAAAATATGCTCATTCTTTACAACTACTTAAGCTACAATGATAGAATCCCTTTGCTTTCAGTTACTTACTGGCAGAATCGGCAAGTAATTAATTCTGCAAGTTACTTACTTGCAGAATAGACAAAATCTATCAACATTCTTAAAATGTTTCCCCGTAGCAGAATGCTTCAGGATCACAAAGCAGGAGGGACAAATTATTTCCCCATTATTTTATAATGCTTAGTAAAGGACATACAGGGGACCCTACCAATTCTCCCTGAAATTTCTTATTGACTTTGTGTGCTGACATATATCATCTGTGCGGACGCAAAATAATTTGTGCACTACATCCCTTATTAGGAGTATCCACCCAGATTTTGTGTGTGCTCTATTTTAACCTGAATGTGCAGGCCTGCTAAGTTATGTGCATAAGTGCCCAGCTTAGGGGGAACACTGTATTCTACCTGTAGGAACGATCAAATTCTTTGGGCTATATTTATAAGTGTGCGGTATCGCAAGTTAGCGATATTGCACTTTATCCGTAATGTACAACATCGTACGTAAATTGTACATTTACAGCAAATGTTTGATAATCTATGAGGGATCGTAAAACGCGATATTGCGCCTTTTATATATATGGCTCTTTGATTGTTACACCTTAACTCTTCCACAACCTCAGCTGCATTGATAGCAGAAGGAATTTGTACTTTTACATTTCTAGGTGCAGTTTAGTTTTCTTTTAGGGATAGGCCACACTGCCGCCTATTTAAAACGCAATACTGTCACAATTGAGATCTAATCACGTGTTAAAAAG
Organism: Hymenochirus boettgeri; assembly: GCA_019447015.1. Lineage (NCBI taxonomy): Eukaryota > Metazoa > Chordata > Amphibia > Anura > Pipidae > Hymenochirus > Hymenochirus boettgeri. The sequence continues at coordinate 132,242,131 of CM033472.1, read as the reverse complement.
TGCATATTAGTGTTGGATAATTGGTCTGGCCACACTAGGTGTGCTCCTCTGCGTTTGCGCAATTGCATGCGCTCCGATTGCGCATCATTGTGCAAACACACGTGCATGGCAATGAGTGCTAGTGCACCAAAAATGTTTGTGCAATCGCATGCGCTATTCCAGTGTGCTAGGACGCGCTGCAGTGTGGCCTTGACCTTAATGATATTTTCCTGAGAAAGGTATTTTTCAACAGAGAAGAATATACTGTGAGTGAAGTCTCATGCAACAAAAAGGGGGATTTTAGATAATATTAAAAATATTTCTGGGAATCTTCAGTGCAGCTTTTAGTGCAATGTCTGCAGGCTGTGTTTCTATTACCTTTAGTTCTGTTTTTCCATTGTCATGTACCAGCTTGCTTACTGACACTTCATCTTAAGTGTAATCTTTGCTTCTTTGAAATTTATACCAGTGTCTAAGCAGATATTTTCCTTTTTGCAAATAATCTAAATCACTTTGCTTGTGAAGGTTCTCATTCATCCAGGTCATGGTATATCTGTCGTATTCAATTAGATCAACTGGACTTGAAGTTTAGTTCTTGAAGACGTTTCGCTAGTCATCCGACTGGCTTTCTCAATTCAGAATGACTTGTACCAGAATCTGTGGCAATTATTATAAAAATCCCAATTAGCATATCACAGCCAGGTGTTAGCCAAGGGTAAACTGGAAGTAGAGGTTTATAGAAAACCAACCCACACAGATCACTATTTGATGTTTGACTCCCTTTAGATCACAAGCTGGGTGTTATCAGAACCCTGCAACACAGAGCTGAGAACATCCCCACTAGCACAGAGGCGAAGGCTAAAGAAATAAAACATATCAGAGGAGCCCTTAAAACTTGTGGATATCCAGAGAAAGAACATGGTCATCCCATATGTAGCCGGGGTCTCCGAGAAATTAAGAAGAATCTTCAAAAAACACCATAAAAACAGTATCCCTGTCTGCTTTAAACCAAACAACACACTGAGGCAGCAATTGGTACATCCGAAAGACCCAATACCGAAACACAAGAAAAGCAACACCATATACGCAGTGCAGTTAAGAATGCTCTGATTTGTATGTGGGGGAGACCAAACAGCAACTGCATTAATGTATGGCCCAGCACAGAAGATAAGCTTTATAGAAGGTCGCACACCGAAGGAAATTTAAATGCTTTTATTGAACCAACACAACATCAAACACACAACGTTTCTGGGGGCTCCTCCCCCTTCATCAGTTGTGTGTTTGATGTTTTTGTATAGAGGTTTGTGGCACACCTCCATAGGTTTGTGGCACACCTAATAGGACAAATAGCAGTTCCTTCTGCATTTTTATTCACTGTTAAACCTTTGGGTGTTAAAAAGCTTCTATTATTAAGATACCGTGCAACCACTCACTACTTTCATTCTCCCTACATTAGGAGGTGACAGTGTAACCAGTTGGAAGATTAGTTACTATCAGTAAGATACAAGGCAGGTCCATTCACTGCTTTCCTTCTCCCTACGTTAGAAGGTGACAGGAGGGTTTAATTATTTAAAATAAAAAAATGGCAAAACACTATTAAACCTTATGTATTATAAGAAATACTATGTTCCTTCCAGTGTAATATAAGGTTTATAAAGTCACCTCGGAGTTCCCTGTCCTGTATAAAAGCACTTGACCTGCGTTCCCATGCTTTTATATGGTCAAGAAACTCCTCTGTGATTTTATATCCTTATATTACACTGGAAGGGGTGCATTATCCCTTATATAATAAACAATCTTAAACCCTACCTAATAGCTGGCATTGAAAGTGCCGGAATAGAACAGAGCCAAGTAGCGATGTTCCAAGCGCCGCTATCGGCATATAACATCGCCGGGCTGTTTGCACCGGGTTGTTTGCATCGCCCTATATGTCTTGGAAGAATAAGTAAGGCAAAATAACAAACTAACTGACTGTAAGTCTTGTAAATGGTCAACTGCTAAAAACGGAAAGGTTACTGTTGCTTGTAAGTAGGTATAATGATCTAAAGTTTCCATGTCAATTCATTTTATTTATTGTCAAAGAAGAATGATTTAATTCTTGGAATTCTTGTGCATTTCTTGAAACAGATACATTATTAAAGTAAGGATTTTATCTAGTAAAGTGAGTCATGACATGAATATTGGAAAGAGGAAAGGAAATCTGATTGATTGTGATTGGTGCCCATACACTTACCAATAGATGTCCATTAGTTAAAAAGAAATTAACATAGTAACATAGTAATTGAGGTTGAATAAAGACATACGTCAATCAAGTCCAACCTATTCACTTTTTTTTAACACTTCCTAACAGTTGATCCAGAGGAAGGCAAAAAAAAAAAACCCGCTAAAAAAAAAGGGGGGGGGGATTGCTTCCTGACTCCAAATGGCAATTGGAAAGTATCCCAGGATCAACCAGATCTACAGTACATGTATTAATACCAGTAGTTCTCAATATTTTGTTAGTTTTAGAAACGTATCCAAGCCATTTTTAAAGCTATTCAATGAACTTGCCATTACCACATCTGCTGGAAGACAGTTTCACCATTCTCACTGTAAAGAAATCTTTCCTAACCTGAAGATGAAACTTCTTTTCTTCCAGCCTTAAAGGATGTCCACGTGTCTTCTGCTATGACCTATTAGTGAGCAATGCACCAGAGAGTTTATTGTATGGCCCATTAATCCCTTATCCCTTATATATATAATTTATATTTTTAAGGAGATTGCATTGAGTTTTAGGAGCAACTAACTAGGTGGGGGTATATAGCATTATTACACATAGGAAAGGTCCATATGTATGTGTGTAATTAGCACTATTTAATTAAAATCACCATAAGAAATAACACCATACAAAGTATAGTACTACTACCTACTACTGAATTAAAAAACAATTTATATACAATTAATAAACTAAACTTACTTTACTGGACACCCCTAAGTTTGAATGGAAAACTCAAAATGATAGGTTAAGACACACCTCCAGGATTTCTACAGGGTCTCCATGTAGACACTAAAAGGAAGTGGAATTTTACTAACATCCAATGAGAGGTTCTGATCTTCCACTGTTAGCAAATAAAAACATTCTCTTAGGCACTGTACATGACAAGACAGGAAGTGTAAGGAAGTTCCTATATTACACCCAGTTATGTGCTGTTTATAAAACATGTGACAGTCTTAGCCAATTCTTAGACTCTCACATTTACTCCCCCTCCCCTCTCCATAGAAAGTAATGAGACAATCCAGTTTCTGTTTGCTAGACAGGAAGTGTCTGTTTATGATTAAATGACTTTGCATGTCTCTGAAACTACCCAGCATTCTTAGAGAAATGGGCAGTTTTTGCCCCAATATCAATATATTAAAGGACAACTCCACCCTCATAAGAACATCTTTTAGAAAGAATGGCCTCTTTAAAATTTGTTGATATATCATACTTTGCCCTATGAATTCATGACTGTATGCCTGCTATGCTTTGCTGGATGCCTTGTGGAAACTGAGCAATTTAGAAACCTGTACTGAGCAGGTACTGAGTCTGGGCATGCTCAGAAGAGGCAGATAGGGAATTTAACATTCAGTCATTGGCTGTGATGTCAACTGTCAAATCCATAACTGACAGTTGCTAACTGGAAGAACCTGTAAGCAGAAACGAGAAACAGGACATTGTGCAGGATTTCAGGTTATACTTATATATTTCACATTTCAAACTATTACCGTTTAGATATCTGTTGTATTCAATTAGATCAACTGGACTTGAAATGTAGTTCTTGAAGACGTTTCGCTAGTCATCCGACTGGCTTTCTCAATTCAGAATGACTTGTACAAGAATCTGTGGCAATTATGTACCCTCAGGGACGCATCTATAATTAGGCACACTGAGTCATGTAACTCAGGCAGCACCCCGACAAAAGCAGCAAATGAAAGTCTAAAAAAAAAGAAAAATATACCTTTAACTGGTGCCGGTGCTGCGGCCGTTAGTAATGGATTAAGCGCATCAGCAGTGCGCATGCGCGACCCGCGCAGGAAGCCCCGCGCAGGAAGCTTCCTTTGGACCTCCGCGCCATCAACTCCCCGGCTCCCCAGCAGACAGCAGTGATCGCTGTCCCCAGGTGCTTGGCCAGCAGGTCAGTGACAGTAATACACTGGATCACCAAGTTAATGTACAGTAACAGGTGTTCCCCGATGGTCCGAACCCTCCCCAGGTTCTTCATCCCCTGCACCTCGTGCACGGTGCACCTTCCTGTTCTCCTGCCATGGGTGGTTGCTGTTTTTGTCCCGACCCTCTGGCAGGGATCCCCGACCGTGTGTCCCTCACCTCAGCTCCATCCACACATGATTACTGCGGCTGCCCGGTTCACTCTCAGTGGCTGGAAGGGAAGGTAGATCGGAGATAGAGAGAGAGATAGAGAGAGATAGAGAGAGATAGAGAGAGAGAGAGAGAGAGAGAGAGAGAGAGAGAGAGAGAGAGATTATAGATGATAGATAGATGATAGATAGAGAGATAGAGAGATATAGATGGATAGATGATAGATAGATAGATAGATAGAGAGATATAGATAGATAAATAGATACAGAGATAGATGATAGATAGATAGATAGAGAGATAGATGATAGATAGAGAGAGAGAGAGATAGATACAGAGATAGATAGATAGATAGATAGATAGATAGATAGATAGATAGATAGATAGATAAATAGATAGATAGATAGATAGATAGATAGATAGATAGATAGATAGATAGATAGATAAATAGATAGATAGATAGATAGATAGATAGATAGATAGATAGATAAATAGATAGATAAATAGATACAGAGATACAGAGATAGATAGAGATAGATAGATAGATAGATAGATAGATAGATAGATAGATAAATAGATAGATAGATAGATAAATAGATAGATAGATAAATAGATAGATAAATAGATACAGAGATACAGAGATAGATAGAGATAGATAGATAGATAGATAGATAGATAAATAGATATAGAGATAGATAGATGATAGATAGATAGACAGATTGATAGATAAATAGATAGATAGCAGAGTTACATAGATAGATTATATATAGAAAGATAGACAGATTGATAGATAGATAGCAGAGATAGATAGATGATAGATAGCAAAGTCACGTGGTGGGTGACCGTAACTCAGGACAGGTGGATCGACTTTATTTGCGCAGCCAGGCCAGCGCAGAAGAGAAGAGCCAGCATACTGTGTGGAGGGAGCAGCAGAGTATTTAAAAGGAGCAAGGAAGAGCCAAGCCTGTGACTTGAAGACTCACTTCACTGTCTGTGGTGTCAGTGTCACATAGTGTCTTCTTTCTTTGCTAACTATAAGTAAACCACCACCAGGATTGGGGGGGGGGTCTCCCTGGGGTCTTATCATTCATAGGCCTATAAATGTATATAGGGAGAGATTATTAGGGTATGTGGTCATAGGGGCTTCTGGGAGATATTGGTGATGGGTCTCTGACTGTATAGGGAGGGGGTGTTTGGGGAGTATAATGTGGTCATGGGGGGTGCAGGTGCTGGTAGATCTTATTTTTGATCATCGGTCTCTCTATAGGGAGGGGTTATGGATATAAAGGGGTCATGGGGGCTGATGGGAGATATTGGTGATGGTCTCTTTATAGGGAGGGAACACAAGCTGTTTGAGAAGGGGATGTAATATCAGTTTATATGAATTGACATTATTGCTAATTGACTGACAGAGGAACTGTTTAAATACATGATAGGAAGCTCAAAATCTTAAAATTTTAACCACACCCACTGACAAAACCACACCCACCAACACGACCACCAGCCCGCGAAGCGGCATTCAAAAGTTTGGCTCAGGCAGCAAAAACCCTAGAAGTGCCCCTGTGTACCCTGGAAAATCCCAATTAGCATATCACAGCCAGGTGTTAAGGGTGTGATTGGATAGTGGCTAAGAGGTGTTATAGGAACGCCCAGAGTAAGGTGTTAAAACAGCATTGTACATGTACCAAAACATTAAATTCACAAGGGAAGAGGTACAAAACAACAAACTGGCTTTCTTGGACTGCTTGGTAGAAGTTAAGGAAAATGGTAAACTGGAAGTAGAGGTTTACAGAAAACCAACACACACCGATCAGTATTTGATGTTTGACTCCCACCACCCTTTAGATCACAAGCTGGGTGTCATCAGAACCCTGCAACACAGAGCCGAGAACATCCCCACTAGCACAGAGGCGAAGGCTAAAGAAATGAAACATCTCAGAGGAGCCCTTAAAACTTGTGGATATCCAGACTGGGCCTTTGTCAAAAGAAGTAGAAGGAAAGAAAAGAACACAAATACCAACAGTGTAGGGGAAAAGCAAGACAGGAGGAAGAACATGGTCATCCCATATGTAGCAGGGGTCTCCGAGAAATTAAGAAGAATTTTCAAAAAACATCGTATCCCTGTCTGCTTTAAACCGAACAACACGCTGAGGCAGCAATTGGTACATACGAAAGACCCAATACCAAAACACAAGAAAAGCGACATCATATATGCAGTGCAGTGCAGTGAAGAATGCTCTGATTTGTATGTGGGGGAGACCAAACAGCAACTGCATCAAGGTATGGCCCAGCACAGAAGAGCCAATTCCTCGGGTCAGGACTCAGCCGTGTACCTGCATCTTAAGGATAAAGGACATACCTTTGAAGATTGTAATGTTAACATATTGGAGAAGGAACGTGACTGGTTCAAGAGAGGTGTTAAGGAGGCCATTTATGTGAAAATAAAGAAACCAAGCCTAAATAGAGGTGGGGGGGTTCGACACCAACTGTCTGCCAAGTACAATGCTGTTTTAACACCTTACTCTGGGCGTTCCTATAACACCTCTTAGCCACTATCCAATCACACCCTTAACACCTGGCTGTGATATGCTAATTGGGATTTTCCAGGGTACATAATTGCCACAGATTCTTGTACAAGTCATTCTGAATTGAGAAAGCCAGTCGGATGACTAGCGAAACGTCTTCAAGAACTACATTTCAAGTCCAGTTGATCTAATTGAATACAACAGATATACCATGACCTGGATGAATGAGAACCTTCACAAGCATATTACCGTTTAGGTTTTGGAGGGTGATTTACCTGTATGTAAGTTTTCATTTTAGGGCTGGACTTGCCCTTTAAACATGAGGCTGTCAAGTACCTTCAGTTATAAGAAGGCTCTACTTTATACCCTGTGGAAAGCTTTTAGCTCCTTTATCCAAACCTCTCCATAATTTGTCATGCTAATCAGAATCCTGTGTTTCCTAATCCCATAGCGACTGTAAATCTGGAACTTGCTGTGGTAATTACCAATAAGTATGAACCTAGCATGTTATTCTGGATCCTGTATAGGTTCTCAGGATGTCCAATGGAGCTGTTCAGATTGAATTATACATTGTGGCAGGATTGCCTGGATCTGTGTTCAGATCTGCAGGTTAATACCATTTTGTCTGGATACATATAATACATGTGTCCCAACTGAGCATCTGCTTTGTGTGAGAGCCCTGCCAGGACAGATGACTGTTGGTCACAGTAACAGTGGCTGCAGCCAGCAGCGCATGTGACAGACTGATCATGTGGTCCCATAGGGAACTGCATGATTGGCCGTGATTTACTAACTGACCCATTTGTCTGATACGGACGACCGAACTCGGTCACGGCTGGCCACCCCACACCATCACATATTTCCAGCTGACTAATCCGTGGCACTATTGGTTCGTTACTGGTGTTTACCCAGCCTTAAGGTTCGTACACACATGCGATCGCGGGTGCCAACTTGTGACGCACGATGTGTACGAACGGCCAATAATCGTGCCATGTATGGGCACTTTATTGGCTAAAATGGCCGTTCTGTCGAATATAATCCGAAACGGCCGTTCGCACACATCATGCGTCGGCACCGGCGATCGCATGTGTGCACGAACCTTTAGACTTTATAGATTATAACTGCCAGGTAGGTGGTATTTGGAAGTGAGTACAAATATGGTAAAGTTTATGACTCTAAAAGGGCGATTCACCCAGAGGCACAAGCTCTCTGGCCAAATCTCCCGTACGGGGTTTACCAGAGGCTGTGCAATTTTGGGTGAATCTCACCCCCACATAAGTATTCATCGCCAGCTATTAGTTGGTGTTTAATACTTACGTGTAAAGAGGCACGCAACCTCTGGTAAATTACTTTGAAACGGCCGCATGAGTGCCTCTTCTGGTACTTGCGATGCCGCCGCAAAGCGGGCATTAACGTTGCGCCAACTAATCGACCCATATAATGCTTCCCTAATCCAATAGTCTAATAGCTATGGATGTAAGGGAAGGGCAGATGAATCACTTGCATGTTCAAACCCTTGGGTAAGAAGCGCTAAAGCATGACCGTAGGCTTTTAATGTGTGTAAGTCAGGAAAATGTCTTTATTCCAGGATGTATGAAAACTAAGTTTTCCAGAATTCTGTGCAGTTAGGGAATGCTGGGAGTTGTAGTTTTAAACATGTGAAAAGTTCATTAAGAAGACACTAACTGCAAAACAGAGAATGCTGGGATTTGTAGTTATCAAACACGTAAAAGGTTAAACACGCCTGCTCTATACCATTAGGCTGTGTTATATCTAGACACATGCCTTTGCCACAGGCAATAAATAAGATACTTTGCATGTGCCCACCCATTTCTTTAAGTGAGAAATATGTGTTTATATGTTATATTATTAAGGCAATGCTATTATAATAACATGATTCTATGAGGTACCTTCTGTTATAAGAAGGCTCTATTTCATTTTATACTCTGTGTGGAGCTTTTCGCTCCTCTATCCACACCTCTCCCTAACATGTATATTCAATCAGTATCCTGTGCTCCCAAGTCCTAACCCCATAGGTTAGTTAAACTTGTTGTGGTAAATACTAATAAATATGAACGTTGCATGTTAATCAGGATACTGTATATGATTTAAGGTGGCCATACATATATCCGATTTTACTTTTTGTAATTGTTCATTTAATATGATGCGATTATTTGGGGTTTTTTTAGGACCTTCTGACTAATTTTATTATTGCCCCCGTGGATGTTTCCTGATGGTTCCTGTTAGCACTGCAACTACACATTGCAAAACATACACACATAATTTCCACTGTGCACCAACGGGCACACTTTTGCTAGTATATTAATATAAAGTGATCATATCCCCACACAAACGTTGCTTCTCTAATGTAAACAGCCCTAACTTGTCTAATCTGCCTGCATAGTCAAGCCTCTCCCTTCCCTTTATTATTTTAGTTGCCCTTCTCTGAACTGCTTCCATTTCCAAGATTTTTCTCTTTTGTATATGGGATTCCAAAACTGCACCACATATTCCAAATGAGGCCTTACCAGTGCCTTGTAAAGAGGGAGAATATTTTTCTCTATTGAATCTATTCCTCTCTTTATACAAGACAATATCTTGCTAGCTCTAAGCGTGGCTGTCTGGAATTGTGTGCTACAGCTAAGTCTGTTATCTACCAAGAACCCCAAATCTTTTTCCAGTACAGATTCACTTAACACAGAGTTATTTATGGTGTAGGTGGCACAGGGATTATTAAATCCCAAATTCATCACCTCACATTTATCAACATTGAATCTCATCTGCCATTCTGCTGCCCATTTTGATAATCTATCTGCTTGCAGCACTTGCACATCATTTGAAGTTTCCAAAGCTCTTAGTATCATCAGCAAACACAGAGACCTTGCTCTCAATGTCCCATTCTAAGTAATTTATAAACAGATTAAAAAAAAGAAGCCCCAGTACAGAACCCTGAGGCACTCCGCTTAGAACTTTAGCCCACATAGATGTAGTTCCATTTACCACCACTCTCTGTTTGCGATCCAATAACCAATTCTCTATCCATGAACAAACAAATATTTAAATTTAAAAATTAAATAAAAGAAAAAGTGCCAGTACTCCTTGATTAAGTGTAGAGATGGACTAGGACTCGAACTCGAAAAGAAAGAATCGATCAGGGCACTGAAATAGTAATTACTACTAAGTGTAGTGCAGGTGCAAGTCTGTAACAAAACTAAACATCACATGGAGAGAGAAAGACAGGCTGCAAAACTGACTTTGAGTGGTATCTAAAAACGTCCTTTATAAGAAAGATCAACATAGGGACACATATTAAAAACAACTAAAAACAAGCCAAACCCTGCCTCTCATACATAGAGTCAGAAATAACTTATCCCAGAGGTATAATAAGGATGCAATGGAGTATAGTAGAGATGCAATGAGTCAACTGAAGTCAAGAAAATACATCAATACATAAGCATACTTATACTGGTCTAGAAGAGGGCAGGTAGGCAAAGCAAGGAGGGCGTTCAACCACGAACGCGTTTCGTTCCTACGTCGTGTGCATGGGACTTCCTCAGCGTCCCCATGTTGATCTTTGTAATAAAGGCCGTTTTTAGATACCACTCAAAGTCAGTGTTGCAGCCTGTCTTTCTCTCTCCATGTGATGTTTAGGACTCGAACTCAAACCCTAGTTTGAGCCGAACTATTCGAGTTTGAACAGACTCGGACTTCTCGAACTATCTCGGACCCGGATTTTCAGTATTTTCAGTATTATCAAATGTTCAGATGTTCAAGGCATGCAAACATGTCTATTATACCAATACGCAAGTAAATATCAAATTCTCGAATCCGCAAGTAAAATGGCTATTATACCTATACGCGAGTAAATATCGAATTCTCGAATCCGCAAGTAAAATGTTTATTATACCAATACGCGAATAAATATCGAATTAACGAATATGCGAGTAAAATGTCTATTATACCAATACACGAGTAAATATCGAATTCTCGAATCCACGAGTCGTTCATGGGATAATTATCGAATGTTCGAACGCGTGAGCTCGAAAGTGGCGCACGTAAGAGTAAAATCAAGCTTTCGAAAGTCCTGGATATTCGAACATGTTCCCCAGACCATTTCCCAGGTCCCACAGCTATTTACTTTAGGTTACCATTGATATTTTAATTGTATTTCATTCGAATTTTTCAAACTATTTGACTCCCATTGACTTTAATGGGTCCGTTTTCGAACTTTCGAACTTTCCATGTAGCTTGAAAGTTCGAAAACGGACCGAACTTTCGAAAATTCGGCCATCTCTAATTAAGTGGTATCATGCTTTCAGAGCATTCTTGTTCCTTTTTCAAGCTGATTACCTGGAAAAAGGAACTAAACTCAGCTTAAAAAAGGAACTAGAATGTTCTGAAAGCTTGCTAAGATTATCTTAGTTAGCCAATAAAGGTATCACCTTTATACCACTTGTTATTTTTTTATTTCAAAAGGGTTACCCTATAAACATTTAAAAAAAACACCTTTTCCTGCAATATACTGTATGCACACACAATCAGGGAGATTCAATAAAAGTTCTTATCGTTTATAATGGTGTTAATTTTGTCCCAACCAATCAGATTTTATTCAACATTTATAAGCTTACATCTGATTGGTTTGGGCAAAATTAGCACCATTTTAAACAATAAGAACTTTTATTGAGTAACCCTGAATATCTTTCTTTCCCACAGTACTGACCAGGAAATCAATACATATAGCCGTTCCTTCACCCTAAAGGTCATGCAACATTATAACACACAAGACATAGTTCCATTTATGAATTAAAGAATTAAACCACTAAATATATTGCTTCTTTTATTGCCTCCAATAAGTTATATTCCTTATCACATAACTAAAAGCTTGCTATTTGAGCATACTTAGCACTACTCTGGTTTCATGATTTCTTTTCAGGCCTTCAGCAATATATATCTAATCGAATTGGGCCAAAGAGTAGACTTATCTTCACTTACGGCCTGGCTATCGTGTTGCCTTATCTGGCAATATCTAGTCAATGATCACTCTACTTTTTCAAGATATGAAGCTCCTGTTTAAAATGGGATATTGGCTTAAACTTTTGTTGCAGAGTGCTACCTGAGCTAAAGCCTTCTCATATATGAAATGTTCCTGTTTGGCTGGTCTTCATTTAAAGGGAATGTCCACCCTAAAAACCACATGTGATATATTTTGCACTTTATTACCTGCATAACTAACCATGCCAAAACATCATCGGTTGTGTCAACGTTAGCCACTTCATACAAGTCTATAGATAGCCATGCGATCAGTCATAATTTCCTTCCACGTTGTCTTTTGTCTGATCGAGTGGAAAACCAATTGGACATAGAGTGGTTGCAGCACATAGCACCGCAGACATTTTGGACTGATTTTTTGGGGAAAATTGTTTTATTGGCCCGAAAAGTCTGCTTGTGTGAACAGAGTCTTAAAAATCAAGCAAGTAAGATTTGTAAGGAGTTGTTGTACTGTATGTATTGCACCATTTGTGTTGTATGAATGGTCATTAGTTGTAATTATTGCTGATTTGCATAGTAAAACAACCCAAATCCTTTTCTATGTACCATAAACCAGATACATAACGTGGGGAAAGTTAATCCATTTTATTATATTGTAAGCTATTTTTTGCAGGTATTCATAGGCTAGGGCACCTTTTTTTGACTGCTTTGTAAAAATGATTTAGGGGCATATTTATAATGGTCCATTAAGATCTCCATTTTGTTAGTGCCATATATCGCCACAAAAACAATCGTCATTACCGGCATATCTAAAAGGCTAGTTGTTTTTGAGGCAAAAGGTATCGCCACGGTGATGCGCAGAGGTGGGTTTTTTTCTCTTTTCGACGCAATAATGTACCTAACACCGGCGGGGGGGTGGGTTGCAAGGGGCTGCTGGGAACACTGGGTGTGTACTGGGTACACACTGGCAGGTGGCCCCCACCTCTACAGACAGGGACCCCATCAGGTGCACTTTTAGGCTTAAGAGGTCCCGCAGGCCAAACCAGGACCACCCTCCTCGTCACTTATATGTGCCCTCCTGGCACTGAAAAGTGCCTCATGGGGCTTAAGGGATACCGCAGCTCAAACCAGGACACCTCTCCCCTTTCCTTAAAAAGTGCCTTTGTGGCACTGACAAGTGCCTTTGTTGGGGGTCCTGCTGGTGTCGCACACTCCCGAAACCCCGCGCCATGCCCCACACCGGCATCCCCTTAACCCCCCTGCACCCAACAGCGCTAGGTTTGGCCCTTGGAATGGTAACAGCAGCGATATGCGATAATGTGAAACACCAATTATAATTATGCCCCTTTTGGTGCTTTTTAAATATATACATTTTTCTGTCTGTCATAAAAAATGTGTTATTTTGCACTGGCTGCTTTTATCCCAAGCACAATTCATCCTTTTGTTTAGAATTCTATTAATGGTATTACCTTATTGTCATTCCTTATGAATGAGCCTTTCCCAGGAGCTAACTTAATTACTTTAAAACATGTTGCAAGTGTTTTTTTTAACTTGTGTCAGGAAACATCTTGTTTTAGCCATGTCATATGCAATTTGCCTGTTTATTACTTTTCAAGTTCTGTGAATGGCTATGTTTATGTTATGAGGCAACAAGTGGGTTTTTTATTGTACACAAAAAAATAGTGTGGCTCTTAATGTGTGCATGCTATAGAAAATATATGTTTGAAATATTTATATCTTTTGAAAGATTTACATACTGCCTTAAATAAAGTAAATAATAAGGGTTTACAGTATATTTTTGCATGATCACATCACTGTTTCTGTGTTTAATTTTGTAATGGCCTCAGTACAGCAGGCGTATTCTGTATAGACATCAATGAAATACTACGACATTTTAAAGGAACACTAAACTTAAAAAACAAGTATTTGACATACGTTTCTATTATTCACAGGAAGGTGAGAACGCTTATTCCCTCCTCCCTCTGAATAGTTTGCTCAGGGGACCTGGAACTTACCTTACCGCGCTCCTCTCGTAAGCCGCTTCTTCACTGACAGCCGCTCTGCCCCGACCACGCACCCTATCTTAGGCGCATGCTTGCCAATACAAAAGCGCGTGATTGGGACAGAACAGCTGTTCTGTGCAGGAGCGGTTTGCGAGAGGAGTGCGGTAAGTTCCAGGTCCCCCCAGCAAACTATTATTCACAGGGAGGTGGGAATAAGCATTCTCACCTCCCTGTGAATAATACAAACGGATGACAAATACTTGTTTTTATAAGTTTAGTGTTCATTTAAATAAAGATTTTATTAAAAATCAAATATTTTAATGTTCAGTGACTTATAATAAAAATATAACCTGGAGCTGGAGAGCATATATAATATGCCTGGCCATTGCCTGTGCTGTCTAATGCTGATGATTACCCTCTGGACCTTTCTGCAGTTGCAGATTCTTCTTGCAGAGCGTGCCCTCCTATTGGTTGAATTGCCAGTGCACTGAAGCCCGCCACAGGTGCAAACATTCAAATTGGCCCTGCTTCTGTCAGCTGATGTCTGCCTATAGGATAAAGTTAGCATGCTAGCTCCCCTGGGTGTACTTTCTTCCTTGCCTACTGAACCTTGGCTTTGTACTTTTGTACTCTGATTCTAACTACTTGCCCTTACCCTTTGGCTTTGTACTACTGGGCTTTGATATTTGCTGCCTGTCCCTGGAACCTCTTCTCTGCGGCCTGCCCTGACCTCTGCCTGCCTTCAGGATTCTGCTTTGCCTCTCCCTTCAAACTTGACATTTTGGACTTTGCACTTTGCTTCCTCCTTGGTCCAGACCTCTACTTTAATCAGACTAGAGGGTACATTTGGGGTTGATACAATAAGAGGATTGACTCATCAGTGCACACAGGTGATTGGTCTATATTGCAACCATCTGGAAAGCATATTTAGAATTAGTATCAATGTTGAGCACATCATTTCTCCCATATGTTTCCCTTTTAATTTCATTCTTAATTTGTCTGATAACCATATGGCACTGAGAACCAGCTCCTTTACCTCCCTATAGAATCACTCAAGATAAGCGAAGGGTTGCCTTAGTATTTCTATGCAGAAATTGCTAAAAAAAATAAAATATACATAAAACCAAGGGCTGTATGCAACTGTGCTCTTAACAATCGTAAATGAAAAGGTGCTACACACAATTATATATAGTATACAGTATATCCCGGGACTGTTTGTCATGTTAAGGGCCATTTCCCTTTGGGTAGATGCATAATATAAAGCTGTGTTCTTTTTGTTCTTTGGTGGATCCTTGTAAGAGAAATCCTGGTGCTCAGTTTTGCCAATAAGCACTGCCAATTATGCATTTTGGTGATAACAATTGTGTTGTACTGGCCCACCAGGATACCAGGGAAAAAGGTGAGGAATGTGAAGTCAATAAACTGGAGTCTTAAGGAGAGAGAGATATGTAAATACATCAGAAAAAAGGCTATGCAATGTAGAGTGAGCCCTTTAATGTTAGCAAGTTGGACCCTGGTCTAATATTTTAATAGTGGGTCCCAATACTTTTTTTTTACTGATTTAGTTCTTCTGGTATATCCAGTTAACTGGACTTGAAGCTTAGTTAATGAAGGTGTTTGCTAGTCATCCAACTGTCTTTCTCAATTCAGAAGAACTGTTGGCAAGTAGCACATTCTTACACAAGTTATGAATGTGAGCCTTCAAAAACCTCTTCTGGTAGTTACCAGTGATGGACAGACAATTTATCAGATTCCCCTCTGAGAGAGAATGTATGATTTTGCATGCTAGTTTGTGCGGAGATGTCCCATTTACTAGATGGGGGCATTTTATGTGAATATATTTAGTTATTATTTTTGTGTTCAGAACCTACCCGTTTCTTAGATAGATCTATGTGTAATTTAATCTATGGCTAAAGGCTAAAACACATTTTTCTGATTTTTAGAAAGTATAGAAAGTAGTGATTACAGTGATCTATCACTAGCCTTCCTAAAGGGCGATACAGATGCTTGAGATGATCATTTCTTTGTGATCATTTGGGCATAAATCTAGCATTAGTACAATGTGCACATTAACATGTCAGAGGACACACTTACATTCTTTTAAAAAAGTGTAGTCTTCAAGTTCAGAAAGGATTTTTCACTGTGAGAATGGAAAAACTATGGAACTGTCCATTGGACGTGGTTATGGTAGGTTCAATGGAGAGTTTAAAAAAATACTGGATGAATTTCTAAATACTAAGAATGGGTATTGATACATAGAGTTGATCCAGGGATATTTCCAATTGGCGTGGGCGTAAATGTAAAGCCACAGTCACACATTTACACAGAACTTTCGTTAATTAACAAACATTCAGCCATAGTAATCTTCGCAATGGTATTCTATGGGGATCGTAAATCTACGATAACATTATCGTAGATTTGCAATCATTATCATTATAGCATTAATTAACGATAACGAACGTTAAATTAATGATTGCTAAACCAATTGGAAATTAACAATCGGTTTAACAATAGTTAGCCTGATCGTTAAAGGCGTGATATCGCTAAAAAGCAATACCCAAGCAAAGCAATTTATAATGGGGGTTTTTTTGTTGTTTTTTTCCTTTCATTGGATCAACTGTTGGGCAGGAAATGTGGGTATTGCTGAGTAGATGGACGTATGTCTTTTTTTCAACCTCAAATACTATACTATTAAATAGCGAAATTAGTTTTTTCGTCACTTTTTTTCCTTTTAGTTGAAATTTTTGCCACATATTGCAAATAAACATTTATTGTGAAAACCATATTGATATTCATAAAGTGGCAAAAATAGAATTTATGGTGAAAATTTGTCCAGTTCTTCTGAAAGTAGCCAGATTTCATATCTAGGGGAGTTTTCTCATCTGCAAAAAGCTGTGAACTGCAGTTATACTGTGAAAAGAGCGTTGCATGTTAATCTGTTGTTAAACACTCTCAGTGAGATTCAATAAAAATTCTTATCGTGAAAAATGGTGCTAATTTTGCCCCAACCAATCAGATATTATTTACCATTTGAAAGCTAACATCTGATTGGTTAAGGGAAAATAAGCACCATTTTTAACGATAAGAACTTTATTGAATATTCCTGTCTGTCCCCTATTTTAGGAGTTTCTACAATTGTTTTACTCATCTTGCAAACCAGGTGTCCAAAATTAGCAAATTGCTGTTCCTGAAATATGTCTTGACATCAAGAGAAAAATGTAATGTGTATTCAAAATCCTTTTAGGTCAGGTAAAGTAGGTCTATACTTTGGCCTAATCTATTACTGGGGCTGACATTTCCGATTTATTCTAAGCCAAAAGGGTGGATTCTGCCAATGAGACATTTGGTATCTCACACCAGTTGCATGATCTTAAAGTACTGGTACTGGTACTGATTTGTATATTAATCGGTCCAACTGTTCAGGCTAAAGTACAAATCCAATTGAATATTTATACTCTTAGCTTCACAATAAAATCAAGGACTGAAAACCTTCATAGACATATAAATAAAAATAATTTGCCATTTACTGGAACTCTAATAAAAGTGTCAAAAGCAATTACATTTGGAAAATTTGATGTTCTGTCTTTCCCACTTAAACTAATCTTCTAAGCTCTTTGTACACAAATTGCTTATTAAACCCTCTGCCTTTTAAGGCCTGTAAAATAGGACTTAGAAAACTAATAGGTCTTTTAGCCAGGACATTATCCTGACATAAATTATCCATGTTATTTTTTAAAATGTGAACACAGACCCCAGCAGATTATAAACTTATTCCTGAAAAAATGGATTTATTAGGGTGGAGAAGAGGAAGATAGTTAGGATGAAATTATATTTTCACTTATTTAGCCTTGAAAAGTATCCGGGGCAACATTTATATATCAATAGGAAAGGTAGGAAAACAAGAGCTTGACTTCTTATGGGTTTTTAATAAACCCCAAAACATCATTTTTACCATTGTCTGTGTGCCAAGCATTTAACCAGTGTCTGGCAGCGTGTAATGCCAGTTTCCCAACCAATTTATCAGTGTCTGCATGCCAAGCATTTAACCAGTCTTTGTGCCAATTATTTTATCAGTGGTTATATACAAAGCATTTTACCAATGATTATTTGATTTGCAGTGCCGATTTGTGTTTGCGGCGGTGTTGGGGGACCATGCCCATATTTTGCATCAGGGCCCATAAGTCTGTAGCTATGCCACTGAATACTCTCTCAGTTAAAGTATCAATATTTTGACAATAGTGCTAACATATCGGTCTGACCTACTGTGAAATCTATTAAAGACCACATGATTGGCTGTGATTTATCCTCGCATCTGATAAGTCATTTTGACTGATTTTGCTTAAACACTGATTGGAAAAAATTGGCTTTGCAGTTAATCACCAATTGATTTCCTGGCCTATCCAACCAAAATGTCCACCTGAGTAATCAATCAGGCTGAAATATTAAACTATTAGTAATAGCAAATTCAAGGGCTATGTTTTTCAACAACCAGTTAAAATAAAACATTGCCCACCGGCACTGTCACCACAAATTCTGTGCTCTTCAAATAAAAGAGACTTTTCCATTTAATTTCCCAATTCATGATTTTTACCATAATTAAGATTAATGAATTCAACCTCCTAATTCTTTTTCCAGATTTTCTTTGCTCCCATGGAAAATAGTTCCTTGAGAAAAACAAACTAGTGTCCGTAAATTCTTGGATGTACATCCTTCAGTATTTAGCTAAATGAAATGAGATCGGTCTTCATTTCAAACCCTTCATTTTAAAAAGGTTTTATGACAAGGTAGTAGAACTACTGTGTGTCAGCCTTATAGCTTCTGCTTATTTTGCAAATATTCCCAAATTCTTTTAACAAATGAGTTTCCTTAAAAAACATCTGGAGAACCAGCTAGCTAAGTTACTACTCTATAAAATGTTACCAAGGGTTAGTAGGATAAATAAGTATGTTTTATATGTTCATCAGCACTGTTGCCCTTCATATCACATCTCTGAAACAGTCGAGATTGAAACAATGTTAAAGAAGGCAGGGCGGACCAAGAAAACAATTACATGAGGAATTTTTGACAGATCATCAATCCTCTTCTATTGTAAAATTGGAGGTAAGAGTACGCTCTCCTATCTTCCAAGATAATATACATTTAGCACTAAAAAACTTGTTTAAAGGACAACTCCGCCCCCATAAGTACTTCTTTTAGAAAGAATGGCCTCTTTAAAATAAGTTGATATATCATAATTGGTCCTATGAATTTATTACTGTATGCCTGTTATGGTTCTGGATGCCTCATGGAAACTGAGCAATTTAGAAACCTGTACTGAGCAGGTACTGAGCGAGGGCATGCTCAGAAGAGGAAGCTAGGGGATTAACATTCAGTCATTAGCTGTGATGTCAACTGTCAAATCCATAATTGACAGTTGCTAACTGGAAGAACCAGGAAGCAGAAAAGGGAAACTGGACATTGTGCAGGATTTCAGGTTAGACTTATATATTTCAGATTTCAAACTATTACCAATTAGGGTTTTGGGGGGTAATTGGGGATGATTAGTGTAATACATTTAAGATAGTTAATAACCATAGCAGATTTTCACAAGATAAATGTGGGTTTACCCAAAGAGGCATCATAAAGATGTGTTTAAGATTGGATATGCAGGAACTGCATAGGTTTTGAAAGTCACCCATGCAATAAATCAAAAAAATCCGATTTAGATCAAAAAAATCTGATTTAAATCAAACAAAAAAGATTTTTTGGCTTTTTTAAAAGCCAATCAGATCTTATTTGAAAGCTAACATCTGATTGGTTAGGGCAAAATTAGCACTATTTTAAATGATAAGAACTTTTATTGAATAACCCTGCAAGTTACCACAAATTTTTTTTTTTCCAGAAGTAAATAAGTAATACAAGTTCAGTTCTGGGTCTATTTTGTGCTTCAAAGGCAGAAAATGTAGTAAAATATTACATCGCTCTTTGCAGCTATTTAGGGGCAACTCCAGCCCACTGCACTGCCCCCCTTCCTGATTCTTGCAGGCCAGGCTCCTGTCAAAGCATTGAGAAAGACCAGACCATACCCCTGGGGTAATGTTCAGTAAGTATAACTTCAGATATGCAAACCCAGGGGTGAGGACCTGGAAGTTCAAGTCCTTACTTTGGGTACTTTAATGGGGGAGATGGTGGAGGGGAGAGCTAGCATTGTCCTTTAAATGTGATACACTGTAAAAATGGCCAGACTCACAGATGCCCAGTGACCTCAAACATTGAATATTCCCAAATACCTCTGCACATGTTTTAAAGCATGAAACTCTACTCTGTGTGGCTGTGGAATGCTAGGTGCCCTGGGCCAGGATTGTGTACTTTGGTTACATTTCCATAACTAAAAATCTCCTTGCAATTCTGACAGTAACAGTAAATATATTTAAGAATAACATAAAGTATGCTCTACTGATGTTGTATAAAGACAGCAATACTAATACCAGATTAAAAGAAACATCATATCCACCAATAAAAAAACACTGTCATACCTTGAAAGGAATAAAATTAAAGAATTTTCCGCCAGGGGAATTAGTCTTAGAAACATGACATTGACAGAATGCTGATCAAGGATGAATCTTACTTCTTCTGGAGTCTTGAGGAATTTATTTTTCCATTCTTAAGGCTAAATTAGTAACAGCTTGATTTGCACAATATTGGAAGGGATTTAGAACTTCAATTCCCCCTTTTTTCCATTAAAACTATTTTATAAAAATGTATGTTACAGAAATGTTTAAATCCCTATTTGGGACTCTTGAGAAGAATGAATGGACATTGTAGGACTTTGAAAGAACAGCCTTAGTAGTGTTATACGACAATCATAGTCAGGTATAGTTTCACCTTAAAGGAGAACTAAACTTAATGCGGGGTATTGCTTAAATATGGCCCTCTGTGTCATGTACCTAAATCCCTATGTGGGAAGGGCATGACCAGCACCAACCTCAAACATACAAATAATGTAATAAGCCCTCCAAACCACAAGACCACAATGAATCTTCATCCTTATGTTGTAAAAATGCCCCTTCCTGTAAAAGTTGCGCTTCCTCCTAAAGCTCTAGAAGTTCTCTACAAGCTTGTGAATACTCAGAGGAAAAGGCTTGGGAAGCAACAGTCATTCATTGGCCATGATGTCAGAATCAGAAGATCTTTCTTAAAGGAAAACTATTGTGTGTATTAAGTTTTTTTTACAATGCAATTAAAATTAAAAGTACTTAGGACAGGCATATAGGACTGGTAATTCCTGCCTCCCAATATTGTTTCTGTGAGGAGCACCAGCCCAAAGAAAACAGATTCTGCCAATCTTCCTCCTTGCTTCAGCACTCTTTAATACAGGACTAATCCAGGACTAACCTTGCAAATGAAAACTGTATGTGCTGTATGTAGCTCCTTAAAGGGCATGTCCACCCCAAAATTTAACTTTTGATATGTGGTAGGGCATGCTCCCCAGCCCCAACCGCATTAATATAATTGTTAGAAAGTCCCCCGATTCTTACTTACCTGCCCTCTCTCCCCTGCTGCAGTGTTCAGGCCCTCTGCTTGCATGGAATTGAAAGCAGGGGGCGGGACCGGCAGCCGCATCCGTGATTGGCTGAGAGGCAGGGAGGGCTGCACTGAGCATGCCTCAACCTTGATGAGGTTGAGGAAGTCTCAGGCACAGCATGAGTCACACACTGCTCCTACACAGCAGTTTCCTGAACTTTGGAGGGGCACAGCAGGGTTACTATTTTGAGCAGGAATGTAAGGTAAGGATTGTTTTAAACTACTTGATGTGGCCAGTAAGGGGTTAAATTTTAGTTTTGGGGGTGGACATGCCCTTTAACAAAATGCTATTGTGAGGTAGGAATAATTAATCCTACCTCCCTCTCCCAGGTACTTTGCATTTTTAAAAAGTTAAATTTTATAGTATAGATATCCTTTAAGGTACATCTTGTAACTCAGTAATGCTGCTGGGTTTGGGAGTGATTATTCAATTTGTAAAATTACATGTTGTTTTAATGGAATGTATATTATTTTTCAGAGTAGTACTGTCATCCATTTATTATACATTGAATAAATAAGTGATACTTACCAGATGCTTTTGCAGTACTTTGGGCCACATTTATAAAGGCATGGTATCGCTATTTCGCCATAATGCGCCTATAACAATCAATGTTTTTATGTCTGGGTATATGGGATCTTAATTATTATAATAAAGTATTTGTTTAAATTTAATATGTTGTGGTATCTTGGATATGGAGACGTACGTTTCTCCTATTAACGTTTTTTGCTGTGGATATTATGGTGGCTGGACTGTGAAAACCAACAAGTATCAAAGGGAGAAACCAATGCACTCCCAGTCCCAGCTGTGACAAATGTGTGTTTAATTACACACTGCAAATTTCACACATGTTTTGGGTGACATGCACCCTTCCTCAAGTGCCTGGACCGTGTTTGGGAAACGTTACCTGAAAACCCCATGACATCAGAAAAAGCGCCAGAGGTTAGCGCCTACAGAACGCAGATATTGGTGATTGGTAAAGTAGTTTAATTCTGTGTTTAAAATAAACTTGTATTTAAGGGACAGAAACTAGATTTAAAAATAGCTATGTTTATTCTGATTCTCGCCCTTAGCAGCTATGGGGGGGAAATTGATGCTGCTAAAAATACTCACTAGATCTGGTATCTTGTAATTGTGTACAATCAATGTGGTTGCGGCAGACCACTAAGTAAAACGTATCTAGTTCTGCTAAAAAAGTCTGCGGCTCCGGTGATAATTACAGAGGTTTTCACCAAGCAGAGTTTTATGGGTGAAAGATTATATGCTTTTCGTTTCTCTTTAGTAATTGAAAAAAGTTCAGTTGTTTAAGTGCTATTACCATAGGATACAGTCTAGATAAAATATGTTTGATGCACTTTTATGTGGTATTAATGCTGGAGGTAATCTATTATTAACTCACTCTTTAAAAACAACTTAAAATTAAAAAAATGTTTGCTTAAAAATGATGTCATACCTTCCAAAGTGAACAATGAATCTTTTTAAAGGGAAATGTTGGGAGATAATGTACTTTAGAAGAACATGCCTTATAGAAAATGGCAGCAGGTGGAAAGCAGGTGTCAGAACCACACTCATAGCTCTGAATAATAAATAAAACATTATCCACCTGAAAAAATGTAAGATACTGATATTATAAAAATTTCATCCAAAATTAATTTATACATTTTAAAAATCATTTATCTGGTGCATTTATCCTAATCATTGGAATCTGATTGTGAATTTGCCTGATTCACAAATAAAAAGGAATGATCGGTCCTTTATCATTATACTTTATCATTCCTTCACCCATACACGGGGACAATTGTATTGGCTCCCTATACTGAAGTAAAGGGAGCCAATACTGACTGCACAAGCATATAATTGAATAGACGTGCACACAAATTTTTTGGAATTTCCATTTATTGTGAATAACATACTCACAAGGTTTTGGAGATCACAATGTCCCGTCCATTAGGTGTTCACCTGATAGAGGGGAAAGTGTGATCCCCAAAAGTTGTATGCAATTCACAAAAAGTGGAAATTCCAAAGAAGTAGTGTGCACCTCTATTCAATTACATACTTGTGCTATAAGTCCTTTGGTAGAGGACTGACAGAAGTAGCGCCTACAACTGCAATGGCAAATTCCAGCAGCGAGTGCCTAGGCCCTACTGTAGATTTTGAGCCAATACTGAATGGCAGTAATTTGTCAGCTTAGTTGTCAGACATTTCCGGCTCATACATTTTGCTGATAATCTGAGTTTCACCCATGTGCATGGCTACATTTACTTGCAGTATAGAATCAGAGGTTACTGGATTAATAACACAGGCAAACTTATGCACCTTTTATTGCATCAGCCCCATACTTTCTTTATTAGTAAATCCTGTTATAAATATGCATTTAAGAAAAACGATTGTATCACTTTGCTGTGCTAGAGGATGTGTGAAGTACAAAAGTGACAATTTCTACTGAAGCACTTTGAGTGCTGTTTCAGAAATTGTAATGACACACCTAATTCTATCCTATAACATAAACACTGGTAAAGGGCTGCCATTAGATGCTTTATTAGCATTTCACATGCGCTGCTCTATTTCCAGATTTAATAAACTGTTAATATTTTCCAGTTTGTACTATTGTTTTCCTGAGTGAAAGATGGTATAGTTTTTCAGAGGAGTGTTTGTAAAGGTTCTCATTTATTTAGGTCATGGCATATTTAGATATTCAGAGAGATCAACTGGACTTAAAGTTTAGCTCTTGAAGATGTTCCACTAATCATTTCTTCAGAAAACCCTAGACTGTGTCCCAATCAGCATATAACAGTTAGGTGTTAGGGCCTCCTGAATGCAAGGTGTTGATTGCATTGTGACTATATTTGGCTGTGTGGGTACACATAGCTTTTATAACAACCCTTACCATGCAGTTTATGTACCAAGTGTCACCATTCCAGCTACAGCAAAGCTACACATAATTCACTTTATTGACAGCTGAAATGGAAGATGATTCAGACTGGATATTTAAACTGGATATTTAAAAAGGGTATAAAATGCATATTTACCTATTTTTTCACATTTGCAACATCAATTGTGAGCTTTGTTTTTCTTCTTAAAGGATATGATCATAATTTTTGTTATAAGAATGTCCTTCATTAAGTTTTTAAGGTTTTAATGGGTTATTCATGTTCATAAATTGTGGTTCATAAATTGTATGATAAAGATTTTTTTTTAATTAAAGTAAGACTGTGCACCTGTGGATACTTTCTTTATCTTTGTCTAGTTTGTGGGGAGACAGGGATAAACATACAAAGAAATAAAGAGATAGAGACAGAATCTTACCTCTGTAGTAAAGTTCCTCTTTTCCAGCTTCTCCCCCTCCTCTTTGTCTCCAGGTGGCACACTTGCTGGCGCTGGCCCTGCTGGTGCTGACTACGACTGCCACCTGTATTACAAAAAGCTGAAACCTTACAGACATTAAAGTTTATTGAGGTTTGAATTTGTCTACTTACATACAGGTGTTTAGCAGCGGCAGAGACTAAACCTTCCATTTTGACTATTCCTTTTAAAATAGGGGTACCAGCTCAGTAAGTACTTTTATAATTTTATATATTTTGCCTTCTACCGAATATACTTTTATATATATATATATATATATATATAAAAAGTGATGAGAATTTACAGTAAATTTAGGATCTGAAACAGTAGGCACAAAAGATTGCTTGTGCTATTAATCTGCAGCTACCAATCAGATCTATATGCAGTGACCCAGTAAAAAGCTAACATCTGGTTGGTTGCCACAGGTGTATTGTAAGTAATACAGGCAAACTTGTACAGTTTTTTAACATCAGTCCCTTAGATATATAATAGTTAAATAGTGTTTCAAGTATTATATTTTCTTTAACATACTGGCTTGTTTCATACTGTCCAATGAACCCGCCATTACAACAACTGGAAGACAGTTCCATAGCTTTACCGTTCTCACAATGAAAAACCCTTTCTGAACTTGAAGCTTAAACTTCTTTTCTTCAAGTCTTAAAAAAAGAAGTTTAAGGTTCAAGTTCAGAAAGGGTTTTTCACTGTGAGAATACCATGCCTTTTAGGAAGTATAGTAACTAAATATTGTACCGTGCCTATTAGGGAGTATAGTAACAAACATAGTACCATACCTATTAGGGAGTACAGTAACTAAGCATAGTACCATGCCTATTAGGGAGAATTGTAACTAAACATAGTACCATGCCTATTAGGAAGTATAGTAACTAAACATAGTACCATGCCTATTAGGGAGTATAGTAACTATACATAGTACCATACCTATTAGGGAGTATAGTAACTAAACATAGTACTATGCCTATTAGGGAGTATAGTAACTAAACATAGTACCATGTCTATTAGGGAGTATAGTAACTAAACATAGCACCATGCTTATTAGGGTGTGTAGTAACTAAACATAGCACCATGCCTTTTAGGGAGTATAGTAAGTAAACATAGTACCATGCCTATTAGGGAGTATAGTAAGTAAACATAGTACCATGCCTAATAGGAAGTATAGTAAATAAACATAGTACTGTGCCTATTAAGGAATATAGTAACTAAACATAGTAAAATGCTTATTAGGGAGTATAGTAACTAAACATAGTATAATGCCTATTAGGGAGTATAGTAACTAAACATAGTATAATGCCTATTAGGGAGTATAATAACTAAACATAGTATAATGCCTATTAGGGAGTATAGTAACTAAACATAGTATAATGCCTATTAGGGAGTATAGTAACTGAACCATTTTGGAAGCATTGCATTTTAATAGAAGATCACATTAGGTATACAATCTGAAATCATTGTGTATTTTGGCAAAGGCCATCTGTAAATCTTTATATAAAATTTGGACATTATGTCGACCTCACACCGCTCTTAAAGGGCATGTCCATCCTAAAAATATTTTAATATAAGGTAAATACCACCTGCCCACCCCCAAGCGCCATGTTACTTCTTAAAAAAAAACACATTAGAACTGTACTTATAGCCCTTCGCTCCCTCTGCACACTGATCCAGCTCCCTGCTTGCCGGAACTTTTAAGCAGGGAGACATAGCCAATCACAGACACGGATGCTGTCAATGGAGAGCGCCATGGGAACAAAGGGCTGTAAGTACATTTCTGATTTTTTTTTAAAGAAATATCTCAGCGGTTAGGGGTGGGCAGGGGGTATCTACCACATATTAAAAGGATTTTACAGTAGGTGGAATGACAAGCAAGGATGGATTTGTATGGTGGGAGGGAGGGGAGGGGAGGTCTCCCCTGCACATGTTACACCACCTCCTGGAGGCTGCAGAAGAGGCAGAAACCTTTGGACAGGAAGACAGCCACCACTCTTCACTTTCCTGGACTTTGGAAAGGCACTGCAGGAGAACCATAAGGAGCAGAGGTGTAGGGTAAGGATTTATTTAAACTACACTGTGGGGCCAGTAGTGGGTTAAATGTTAGGTTTGGGGGTGGACATGTCCTTTAATACATATTCAGCTTTAACAGGTGTCAAATGCAGGATTCCATTAGTTACATGCCTTTATATGCCGTCAGATTCAATGGAAGGAATAAAATCTGGTAAAATAAAGAAACACAGAGCACACCCTAGGGGATTTTACTGGGCATGGAAACAGTAGATGATTTATTTCTAGCGTTGGGGATTTGGCCTTGTTTCAGTTATAGATTACCATGTTATCACCTGGAAAATAGCTGCAGAAATAAGGCTGATGATAGATGTATGGAAACTGACTGTCATTTTTTATATAGAGTCAGGGAGTGTCGGGTATAACCTATATGACATTTAGAGAAATAAAATGATATATAAAGATTGGAAACAAACTGGTGTAGAAATATAATAATATATAATAATATAATATAATAATAAAGTAATGTTGTCTTTTCTGATGGATAATGACTGAGAAGTTATTTGGTCATTCCTCATGTATGACGAATGAGAAGGTATGTTGTCATTTCCCAAGTATAATGACTGACGAATAATGTTGACATTATGGTGTATTGTATAACTTTAATTTCTTTTACAAATCAATTATATGCCAAGTTGAATGATATGGTCTCTAATAATAAAAATTATCCAGTAGTGATTGCCTGGACACCAATGCTTTATCAATGTTTACTTGAATATGATCACGTTTATTCTAAACAATTATAAACCATGAAGAAACCATAAAGAAAGGGTACATAGAATTGTATAGAGAGTTAGCTATATCATAGTGCTGTTCGGTTGCATTATTAAACTAGAAACTACTGGGTTCTGTTCCAATAACCCTCAGCTTAACATGTGGTCAAGGTTAGAGGGATTTTATAACAGCAAATACAATTATTTCAAGGCAATCAAACTGTTCTCTTTGAAACTGTTTAAGCATTTCCTTGATAATGGTCTTAAAATCCATCACATAAGTAACATCTTTAACATGTAAAAGTCAAATATATGAGGAAACCAGTCAATATTTATTTTATTGTCTATGAAGTTACAGCAACTAAAAATTCTAGAACTCTTTGTTTGTTTAGAATTATGATATTACTTATTTATACTCACTAGGTTCTTGTTTTCACTGTAGTCTTGTAGGGGGTGTACAGTTCCATCCCACTGCTTCTACTGGTTACATATCCTTCACATCACCATATCATCTGTGATACTTGACTGCACCTCACTATCCTTAAAAATTATTAGTCAGTATGCTACCAAAGATTGAAGAAAACCTTGAAAAAGGATTCACATTATAGTATGGCGTTAATGTGAGTAATAATATATGACAGCCTTATAACAGTGACATTCCCAAAATATGCCCTAAACCATGCCTGGTGGCTCGGTATGCTTCCAGTTGCACAACAATTGATTATGTTACTATTTTTCTTTTTACTACATTTTACCTACTAGTTATATTTGTTGTATTCAGTTAGATCAACTGGACTTGAAGTTTAGTTCTTGAAGACATTTCGCTAGTCATCCGACTGACTTTCTCAATTCAGAATGACTTGTACAAGAATCTGTGGCAATTATGTACCCTGGAAAATCCCAATTAGCACATCACATCCAGGTGTTAGGGGCCTTCTGAATACAAGGTGTGGATGCATTGAGGCTAAGGGGTGTTATCAAAACTGCCCAGGGTAAGGTGTCAAAACAGCATTGTACATGGCAGACAGTTGGTGTCGAACCCCCCCCCCCCCAACCTCCATTCAGGCTTGCTTTCTTTATTTCCACATAAATGGCCTCATTGACGCCTCTCTTGAACCAGTCATGTTCCTTTGCCAATATGTTAAAATCTTCAAAGGTATGTCCTTTATCCTTAAGAAGCAGGTACACGGCTGAGTCCTGACTAGAGAAATTGGCTCTTCTGTACTGGGCCATACGTTCATGCAGTTGCTGTTTGGTCTCCCACCACATACAAATCAGAGCACTCTTCACTGCATTGCGTATATGATGTTGCTTTTCTTGAGTTTCGTTATTGGGTCTTTCGGATGTACCAATTGCTGCCTCGGTGTGTAGTTTGGTTTAAAGCAGACAGGGATACAGTGTTTTTTGAAAATTTTTCTTAATTTCTCGGAGACCCCTGCTACATATGGGATGACCATGTTCTTCCTCCTGTCTTATTTTTCCCCTTCACTGTTGATATTCATGTTCTTTTCTTTCCTTCTACTTCTTTTGATAAAGGCCCAGTCTGGATAACAAGTTTAAGGGTTCCTCTGAGATGTTTTATTCCTTTAGCCTTCACCTCTGTGCTAGTGTGGATGTTCTCTGCTCTGTGTTGCAGGGTTCTGATGATACCCAGCTTGTGATCTAAAGGGTGGTGGGTGCATTCAGAAGGTCCTTAACACCTGGCTGTCATATGTTAATTGGGACTTTCCAGGGTACATAATTGCCACAGATTCTTGTAATGTCATTCTGAATTGAGAAAGCCAGTCGGATGACTAGCGAAAGGTCTTCAAGAACTAAATTTTAAGTCCAGTTGATCTAACTAAATACAACAGATATACCATGACCTGGATGAATGAGAACCTTTACAAGCATACCTACTAGTTATTTTTATTATTTTCCTATGTCTTTTTTACCTTCCTGTTCCAACTTGCTTCCTTATTTACATAGAGTATTTTGATAACATCATGGCCTTGGGCTTATTCTTCTTCCCTTTGCACCTCTTTCCTATATCTCTAGCATATTTCTAGTTAAGAAACAATGTACTGTATGCATAATACTCTATGTACCTGCTGAAATATCAAACAGATCTCTCTACTCTTCTGAAATTGCCTTTGGGGGAGATATGGTTTTTATCTAGGTGATCTCACTTTCTAGGGCATGCAGCCAATATGCACGCACAGTGAATTCACTGGCATAAATTTAATGGAGAAACATTAGCAGTCACTCATATCTGTTCTATAACCCTAAACATAAGGACATATATAAGCTTATCTAATAAATGGTGCAGAAATTTGCCTCAACCAATCAGATGATACCTTTTAGTGGTGTGGTCTACCACAGTTTGAAAACTGCTGCAGATAAAAAAAACTAATTTTGCACCAGACAGGGCTATGTACCGAGAGTCGCTATCACTCTCTATTTCCCCCTTTAGGCAATGCACTGAGCTAATAGTGGCTCCCAGTACATTGTGGCTGGAGTTTCACTTTTGTGAAACTTTAACGCCAGCTATTTGCTGGCGGTAGAGATTACATCTTAAAGAGCTGTTAACAGCTCACCACATTGGTTGTGGCAGTTGCGCGGCACAAATTTTGCATTGGTTAAAGTCACATTAACAGCTTTTGGTGCATAGCCCTGAAAGTGTCTAGTTGTGCTTCAGGGGGGTAAGGAGGTACTCTTGTACTGGGCCAAAGAGGCCCGGTACAAGAGGCAATTTACAGTAAGAGAGACAACATTTATTTGCCTGTGGAAAAGGTCAAGGACCAGACAGAGGAGTCAGACCGGGCCCTCGTCTTCAGACGTGACGTGCACAACTAGATGTCATGTACGTGCACACATTTAAGCGTTCACGTGGTGCGCGC
This sequence comes from Hymenochirus boettgeri, assembly GCA_019447015.1. NCBI lineage: Eukaryota > Metazoa > Chordata > Amphibia > Anura > Pipidae > Hymenochirus > Hymenochirus boettgeri. The sequence goes on along the minus strand of CM033472.1, from coordinate 132,211,734 downwards.
ATCACTCGCATAGGCCGGCGTGTGTGGCCATGAGCCTGTGGATGCATCTGAGTGGGGTGCATGATGCTGTGAAAGTGTCACTCTCAAAATTAAAGGGCAAGTCAAGCCATAAAATGAAAACTTATATGCAGGTAAATCACCCCCCAAAACCCTAAACGGTAATAGTTTGAAATATTAAATATACAAGTCTAAGTCTGAAATCCTGCACAATGTCCTGTTGCCCCTTTTTCTGCTTCCTGGTTCTTCCAGTTAGCAACTGTCCGTCATGGATTTGACAGTTGACATCACAGCCAATGACTGAATGTTAATCACCTAGCTGCCACTTTGGTTAACCATCTTTTATACCATTATTGCTACTATACTATATCTGTACTTGGATCTTCTATAGTGTATACAGAGGGGAAAAAAATATTCAAGACATTTGCTTTATCGCCATCCCCCGTAACTAACTTATCCCCATTAATTAATGGTGCCACATTCTCAGTCCTCATCTTCTTACTATTAATATACTTTAAAAAATGTTTAGGCTTAGTGATGCTTTCTTCAGCTATCCTAACTTCATTATTAATTTTAGCTAGTTTGATTGCTTTTTTACACTCCTTGTTACAGTTTTTATAATCCCTTTGACTTAAAGGTTTTAAATGCTTTTTTCTTCCTTTCCATTTGCCTCTTTACATCAGAATTCAGCCACATGGGCGCGGATTTATTTTTTTTACATACACAACAACACAGTCCACTTCTGTTCAGTACATTTACCTGATAATATATTATCCCAGTTGACATTCTTAAGAGCTGCTTTTAACCTGGGAAAATTTGCTTTCCCGAAATTAAATGTCTTTGTTAATAACCTATCAATAAATTCAAATGTATAATGTATTCAATTTTAAAAAAAAGGTTGTAGTTAATAAGGGGGAGAACCTAATCCAAATGAAGAGAATCTTAGTTTAAGGGTAAGATTGAAAAAAACCTATACTGGTTCCAAAAATCATCTGGAAACTTGGATTTAAACATCTGACACTTGTTAAATGTATACAGTTAATAAATGTTCATATACAAAGAGTGACTAGACATTTTTAATGTTGTATGTTTTTGCAGTACAGAACGTTTTAACATCCGTTATGCCCAATAAAAATCATATGTTGCCATGTATGATATATATTATTTTCTAGTAAAGTTAATTTCATTATTTGATTATTACATTTCTTTACTTGTGGGTCCCAAGTGCATCAAACCCAGGACCAGAGTTATTTTTCACTCTATTTTGGGGAAATTGAGCTAGAAAAAGCTCTGGATTTATGGAAAAACAACTTGGTAAAAAGCGAATTTAGGAGAAATTCTTAATAATACTGTGAAAAATGTTTGCACTTGAAAATATGCTTTAAGGTTTTACAAATGAATATAAGTTCTTGTTTTATGGGGTTGTGCAAGCGCAGTTTTTGAGCATTTTTCTACATGCGGTAGACATTAAAAAACAAATAGCTGTGCATTTTTGTTGCTGCTGACCACTGAAAAGAAGTCAGTGTTTAAGGTGTCATGGAACAGATGTTCATATTTAGCAGATGAAAGGTCAAGCCTGTAACCTATATCTTTATATATAATTTCACGTATTTTAAGCATTACTGTACATATGCGACTATGCATCATTCCTGTTTGGTACATTTGTAGTTGATTAAAACACACAGATACTTATTCTTAGAAATATCACATTATTTTCTAACAGAGAAATTGTATACAAATGTCCTTATGCTGTTAACAATAATCCCTTTGGAGGGGGGCACCACAGTATCCAAGAGCATCCACATTGGCATATTGGACTGGGATATCTTAAAGTGTTTCTCAGGCTTTGTCCCATGCAGCACAAATGTTGTCAAAGTTAAATGGAAAGACAAATACAAACTTTGAATTTGGCTTGAAAGGCTGCACAAAGTTCTTTTAATCAGAGTGTCTCCATGTGCTGTTAGTTTAAAACCTGCTTCTACAACACTGTTGAATTAATTCAAGAGACTGGTAATCAGGGCTGATTAGGTATGTGAGACAGTTGAACACAATTAAGAGACAGGTAATCAGTGCTGTTTAGGTCTGTGAAACACAGCTGAATGCAATCAAGAGAGAGATAATCAGTGCTTATTACACCAGCGGCACATGTCCGTTAAAGTAATTTGTCAACAACTCAGAAACACTTCCATAGATTCATTAGCTAGATAATAGCATACTCTCCTATAACTCTGCCAATCGCTGATGCTACTGCAGGTCCGAACCCCTTCTGCTGCTGCCATGAGCATAAAAGCAAAGAGCAGCAGTTGAGGGAACAAGGGCTGGTAAGTATATTTACAAACCTCACGGAAACATTTAAACCTAGTGAGGTCAAGGTTGGGGGGGGGGGGGTGATTAACCTATGTACAAAATTTAGTTAGTGGGGTGGACATTACCTTTAAATAAAGTCATATGTTTATGTTTATCAGGTTTAACTTTCCTACCCATGATGTTTACCTATTTAATAGATGATCCAGAGGAAGGCAAAAAAAAAAAAAAAAGACACGGAAGACACATGCAATTTACTTTGAAATGGCAATCCAAATGGCAATCTTCAAATGGCAATCAGACTAACCTCTTGATCAACTTGAGATACTGTATTTTTTTTTAAACAAACATCTAGTCCTGGAAATCTTAAAAGGGGATCTAAAGTCTTAGAAAGTACTTAACTTCCAGAGGTCCCATGCTGACTCCTGCCTCTCTTCAAAACCTGGGTCCAGATCAGTTCCAGATCATGACAATAGAAGAACTACAGCACAAGAAATACATCCTTTGCCTTGAGCAGGCGCTGTCATGGGCAATTAGCAAAGTCTAGATGGAGAAAATATGTGGGTCTGCTTCTTCCTGTCTGTTCACTGGTTAAGCAGGCTAATGTATGGGTTGCTGTGCTTAGCAAGAAATGCATTGTCTCAGCACACCAACCCAGGTCACCAGCCATTGGGAGAGGGCAGAGAAGCATGGACCAGGGAGCTCTCTACTTTACATTAGAGTGGAGGTTGGTTACTTTAGAGCTGTAGTTTCCCCTTTTATATGTACAGAATGAATTGACACACATATTTATAGTGTATCTGGTTTGCTCAATGCTTCGAGGTAGATGTATGTTATAAATCTATTCTGTGTTTCTTTTAGAAGTATGTAGTCCTGTCATATACATATGTATCTATGACTGTCATAGAGATGTTTACAAAACTTTAGGAAAAAAAGAGAAAGAAGACAGGTCCTCAGCGAAGTTGTGTATACCGCAGGCACTTAAACCCTACTTAAGAGTTGGGAATGGATTTGATTACATGACCCTCAAACCCAAAAATTTTCATGTTTGTGTATTGTTCCCTTTATAGACAATGGAAAAATGTCCCAAAATTGGTAGATAATGTGACAACGCTTCCACGGATTCCTTAGCTAGGTAATAGCACACTTCTCCAATGTGTCCCTTTTATGTATTTAGCGCAAAAACTGTGGAAGGAATAATAAAAGAAATAGAAAGAATAAAAAGGTCCTTTTGGGAGTGCAGTGTTCCTTAAAGTAAGTTTCTCTTATGCAAACAAATCTCTTAAAGGAAGTTTATCTTACGCAAGCGCAATCACGTGCGATTGCGCTAGCGCATCCGTTTGCGTTGCAGTGTGGTCTTGCCCTTAATGTAAGTTTGGCTTAAGTGACTGTCCATGTGAAATGGAGCTGCACATATTTACAAATGCTAATAAATACCTTTAAATGATTTAATTACACCTTATCGCCAATTCTTAACATCTTCTAGTCCAAACGAGAATTAATTTGCTTTAGAGATAAGAAATGGAAACTGTAAAAAATTTAATATGGGCTGTAAGAAAGCCATAGATAGAAAAAGGGATAGGTGAACAAAGTAAGTTTAACCCCAAGATGTTTTTAAAGTCTATAAATAGCAAATTGGGGGCCACTAAATAATGGGACTAAGTTGTTTATTTAAAAGTATGAAAAGGCAAAACCAGTTATTCCTTCTGTATAAACTACAACCTATCTCTCAAAGTATCAGGGCCAGTTTAAAGTCATTGTGAGCCAATGTCATTGTGGGCCTTAAATGGCTTTAAGGGCACGGCCACACTGCAACAAAAACGCAATCGCACACGGAATCGCATGCGATTTCATGTGCAATTTCGTTGTGTTTGCGCATGCGTTTTTTTCATTAAGTATTGGAAAATGAATGCGATTGCAATTTAAAATGCGGAATGCAAATCGCAATCGCATCGCCCCCGAAAACAAGCATTTTCGGTGCGTTGCCGTGATTCCAATGATTTGAAAAAACGCAAGCGCAAACGCAGAAAAATCACAACAGTGTGAACTAGCCCTAGACAGTTTTAACGTCTAGCTAGTGGTTTTTACCTGTGATGATTCCACAACGTTCCCCAGCTGGATTACATTTACAATCGATATAACAGCTGAAAATTAGTCTTAAAGTGGATCTGGAAATCCAGTTTGGGGAATAATGCAGGAATATTGCAGGTAAGTTACTAGTGTATGAGCACCTTAAGCCTATTAAATAAGGGCCTCCTTTGAAGTTTGGGCCCTCCTGGGCAATAGTTGTGTTTGCCCTAATAGTAAAACCAGAAAGTACAGCAAAGATAGCCCAATATAAGGGAATGCAGTTTGAGAGAGGATATGGTCCATAAGCAATTAGTTAAAGGAAAATGAAATTATATAAAACATTTAGATCAGGTGATCTCCTGCTTGTAAGCAGGAGGCCAGATCGGATTGCCGCGGGAGAGAAGGCAGTGTAAGTAGAAATGTGGGGATTTTTTAAAGAAATGTTGCGGCGGTTGGGGGTGGGTAGGGGTTACCTACCTTACCCCCAAAGTTGGTTTTGGGGGTGGACATGCCCTTTAAGTATCACCAATACTCTGATGATACCTAAATCTACTTGTTCACCCCCACACTAACCCCTGAAGTTCAATCCCAAATCTCTAAATGCCTGCTCTCTATTTCTTCCTGCCTTAAACTCAATCTAAAACGGAATTAATCATCTCCCCCCTTAAACTGGGACCTAGTCCACTCTTCTCCATCTCTATTGATGATATGGTTATTAACCCAGTTGTTTTGCAAGCTCCTCTCTTTCGTTCCATCATTACATTAACAATGTCACTAGGACGTGTTATTTTCTCCTTCGCAATATTGCCAAGATCTGCCCTTTTCTCTCTCCCTCCACTACTAAAATGCTCATGCATTCCCTTATAATCTCCTGTCTTGACTACTGTAACATTCTATCACTTGGACTCCCAACCTGTCATCTCTCTCCTCTCCAGTCAATCTTAAACTTGGCAGCTTGGATCATCTCACTCTCCTTTTAAAAGAGAAACCGCAACCCGATACTTCAGTCCATAGGGTGGCTTCCCATCAAACAAAGAATCATATTCAATACCCTTCTTTTGGTAAATTCTTTATTTACTGATCATATTTTTAAATTGTTTACTTTAACTGGGGGTTCGCAGACTCCCTATGTTTGAAAAGAGTGATTTGCATACATTGTTAGGATATTTTAGGGATAGAATGGAAAAAGTAGAAAGAAAAGGGGAAGAGGGATGGGAAAGATGGGATTTAGCTAGACACAACATTGTTATTTCTACAGTTACAATATAACATTATAGCATTATAACATTTGGGTACCATTCTCAGTATGTATGTTAAACTTTGTGATTTGGATTTCTATACTTCTTACCTTAGGGGAATTAATTTTCTTCTTGTGGATGGAGTTAAGTGATTACCAGGTCTTTGTGGGAGTCTGTTTCCATGAATAGAGTCAAGATAGTCCAGGTTTCAAGGAAACGGTCCGGAGTATCATTTATGAGTTCTTCAATTCTCATGATGTGTAGCAGTTCTGTTATCCAGGGGTTGTTTGTTGGGCAAGTTGTTGTTTTCCAGAAGCTGCTGTTAGGAAGTATCTAAGTAGCTGTTTTTGGAGCTGTTTTTGGTGCTTTCAACACTGTCGGGTAACATGGAGAGAAGTATCACATGTGCCGTTGGAGTCAGAGATTGGCTTGTTATTTTGTTGTAGGTCCCAAAGATTGAAACCCAGAAAGTTTGTATTGTTGGGCATTTCAGTCAAATATGAGAGAGCGTCCCTCCAGTTTTATGGCATCTCCAAAATGTTGCTGGGGTATATTTTGTGTAGTAGCGATGGGCTTCGATACCATCTAGATATAATTTTATAATTCTTTTCTTGGGTTTTGCATGCCAGAGACATTTTGTGGGTCATCTTAAAACATTTTTCACATTTTCATTTTTCATTTGGGGTGTGAACGTTGTTTGGAGCTCCTTTTCCCATTTATGGGTGAATGATGGAACAATACCCTTCTTTTAACCTTTAAATCCCTTCACTCTACTGCACCTCCCTACTTATCTTCTCTCTTGGTCCCTTATGTACCTGGCCGGGCCCTCCATTCTTCACAAGGAAATCTTCTTAACAAACCAGGAACAAACACTGCTTTCTCCTTTCTTAAAACATTCTCTCTTGTTGCTCCCTACCTTTGGAAACTCTCCCTCTCTTTTATCCTACCTTTTTGAGCCCCAGCACAACAAATGATTGTTAGCACTTTTAAGCACTTTTATACCCACCCACCCCCACTATCTGTATGTTGTCCCACCTACTTAGATTGTAAGCTCTTCAGGGCAGGGATCTCATTCCTAATCTATCAGCATGCTGCACTTATATCAATTCATCTGTAATTTATATAAATATGCATTATTAACCAGTGTATGAAATTGTATTTAATTTTTATTTATTTGTATGATTGTTTGCACTTATCCCTTTGTTTGTATACCCTGTATTTTATAATGTACATTGCTGCATACCCAATTGATGCTTTATAAATAAAATTATACATACATACATACATACACATAGTATAGGAGGCCAGTAATCATTATATACAGTATAGGGGGCCAACAATCATTGTATGCAGTATAGGGGGCCAGTAATTATTGTATACAGCATAGGAGGCCAGTAATCATTAAATACAGTATAGGGGGCAGTAATCATTGTATACAGTATAGGGGGCCAGTAATTATTGTATGCAGTATAGTGACCAGTAATCACTGTATACAGTATAGGGGGCCAGTAATCATCGTATACAGTATTGAGGGCCAGAATTGATTATATACAGTATAGGGGGCTAGCAATCTTTAGAATTAAAATTTTGGATATTTGTACCTTTTCCACAGACTATTTCCCAGGCCCTAAAGCCATATACAGTAAGTTACTATTGCTATTTATCCTTTATTTTAATCAAACTTTTTGGATTTTGGATTTTTTGCTTCCCATTGACTTAATGGGAACATATTTCACGTTTGGATTTTTTAAAATTGCAAAAATCTGAAATTGGATTTTCGGAAGTTCGGCCATCTTGTCAATTACGTATATACTCGAGTATAAACCGAGTTTTTCAGGCTGAAAAATCAGCCTGAAAACTCGGATCGGTTTATACTCGAGTCAACCACTTACCTGGGCATTCGGCAGCCGCGCGATCCTTTTCTGCACTGGCGCGCAGGTCCTGAATCACTGCCCGGCGCCAAGCCCGGCGCCGGGCAGTGACGTCAGCCGGCGCGCCGGTACAGGAATGGGCACGCGGCTGCCGGAATGCTGATACCGTACCTGCCAGGATGGATGGAGGAAGATAGAAGAAGAAGAGTCGTCCACAGGAGAAGAGTCCACAGGGAGAAGAGTCCAGGAGAAGAGTCCACAGGGAGAAGAGTCCACGGGGAGAAGAGTCCACAGGGAGAAGAGTCCACAGGGAGAAGAGTCCACAGGAGTCCACAGGGAGAAGAGTCCACAGGGAGAAGAGCCCACAGGTACAAACTGAACTGAGGGGGAGGGAGGCATTCAAGATGTTTGGGAACTACAACTCCCAGCATGCTTTATTAGCTGGGAGTTTTAGTTTCCAAACATCTTGAATGCCAAGTTTCTACCCTCGGTTTATACTTGGGTCAATAACTTTATTAGGATTTTTAGCTGAAATTGGGTACCTCGGTTTATACTCTGGTCGGTTTATACTCGAGTATATACGGTAATTTTATCTTGACAATTAAGCATTTAGAGGAGTGGAAGTACGACTAAAGGAGAGAATGCAGCGCAGTCAGTGTAATGCATCTTGATGTCACACTGCCAGAGCCAATCAAAATGGTGGTAAATAATTTAGGAACACTTATTAAAGAAAGGAGTTGGCTCAATATTTTGTGCACTGTAGCAAAGGATCTGGGCATGTTTTCTACTGATGCCACAGATTAATGATTTGGTATGGTTGCTTTTTGAATTTTATTGTCATTTTAAAGCAGTTTGTCATTATCACACATTATATTGATTAAAAGTTACAGTACAGTGCCTGTGTTACCATACAGAGGTGCATAAATGTTTGTGAAATCTTTGAAATTTCCTATATTTTAAATAAACGTGACCACAGCCATCATCTGATTTTTAAACAAGTCCTACAACTAGATGAAGAAAGGCTAGTTAAAAGGTATTTCCACCTAAAAAAACAAAATTTTCTGTAGTGTAGGGAACCCCCCCAACTGTAAACACTAGGATTTTACCTCTAAAAAGTCCCTAGAAAAAGACTAACCCACCATCGGCCTCTGCCTCTACTCCTTTTCCAGGGGGAAAACGGTGCTGGCGACTATTGAAAGAGCCGAGGGAACGAGGTTGGGTAATTTTTTTTTCTGCCACTTTTTAAAGGTAAAACCCTAGAGTTTAGGGTTGGGGCAAGGGCACCCTACCATGAAGCAAACTGAAACATTTGCTCATGGTGCCCCCCTGTGGTCACATAGAAAGTTTGCAGTTTGGAAGAGGAAAAAAAACACCTTCCTGCTATACTATATTCCCGCCACAACATGGAAGTTCAGATCATAAAAGGAGAAGAGAAAGGGGGCATGTGCTTCACCTTACAGTACCTGCCCATGGTAATGGAGCAGAATGGACAGTAAGTTGTAGTTGTAACTAGTAATTGAAATAATATTGCTCAGGGTCAGAATTCCATACACACTATCTACACACTAGCAGTAGGTGGGACTGATCACACTTCCTTATAGTTAGGGCTGAACAAATGGTGCTGACAGACGCTGTCTGTGGGGCTGGGTTGTGTCCATCTAAAGCCCTCCAGTCCACCAGCCAGTATTAAGTCCACTTCCACAAACCATTGCCACGTCCACAAGCCACAACTACTTTATTGCGGCGGCAAGGCGCACCGCCCCCCATTTGCCTATTTTTTTTGGGGGGGGGAGCCTACCTGTGCATGCCAGAGACCTCCAGGAGGACAAAAAGGAGGCAGATACCAGATGACACGCAGAGAGCTCCTACTTTTCAGGTTCCTGGGCTTTTTACACTACACCGTGGGGTAAATGCCCTTTAAAGGACAATTATACTCACCTCCCCCTCGTTTCTTTCCCCCCACTCCTGCAAAGTACCCAGGATGAGGACCTAAAACGCTAAGTCCTCACCTCTGGGTACTTTACAAAAGTCCTGCACTACTTACTTGTAATCTCCCTCGTCGCTTCGGTCCGATCCTCCCCACTGGCACTTTTAGTGACAGGTCGCGAGGCAGCCAATGGGAAGACGCGCTCTGCAAGTATCCGAACTCTAACCAAACTTCAAACTAGTTCTGGACTGACTTTTCGAACTGCCAAACTTATTTTTAATAATTACGGAAAATTCAATAATTATAGATTTTGTGAATAAGTAACCCTCCAATGTAACGTTTGAATTCGGTAGCCCTCGAATATATCCTTCAATTTTGTTAACCCTCAAATGTATTATTCAATTTTGGCAACCCTCGAATGTAGTCTTTCAATTTCTTTAACCCTCAAATGTAGCGGTTGATTTCAGTAACCCCTTGAATGTTGCCTTTGATTTCGGTAACCATCGAATGTATCGTTCGGTAACCCTCGAATGTTGATTTCAGTAACCCTTTGAATGTTGCTTCAATTCTGGTAACCCTCAAATGTTGCCTTCGATTTTGTTAAAACTCAAATCAACCGAACTTTACGAAGTTCAGCCATCTCTACTGAGCAGTAATAACTGCAACTAAATATTTACAGTAACTTATGATCAGTCCTGCACACAGGATTTTTAGCCCATTTCTTCATAAATAACAACTAACAATAAACAAAAATCACAGAATCCTCAGACATCACATTCCCACCGCTCCTGGGGTCGTATTTAGAAAGATGTGTTTTCACAAAGTCTGCTAACAAATCTTTTTTTATGATCGGAAACATTTTTTCCAATGGTGCTATAGATTCGAAAAGTTAATACCAGGCTGTATCAACTTTATAGTAGCTGCAGCCATTTATGCAGTAGATGCAAATCAATACCGCCACCACAGGTGCAAAATCTATTTCTCTACTAATGGCAGATTTTCCAAATGTAATAAAGATGCGTTTTCATTTTTTGCAGATACCAAATCTTTATAAATACGGTCCCTGGTTACTTTTATTCATTTAAGTATTACTCTGCAAACTAATACCCAAAGTAATAAGAAAGTCATTATTACTGTACATATTTGTATTATTTTCTTCTCCTTATTATGTGCCGATCCTGTGGACATTTAGTGCAAAACAGACCAAATATACAGAAATATAAAGAAATCAAAATCCAATGACATTTGTTTTGTTCTTGTGCATGCGGGTCACGTTAGGTAACAAACAATGACAATGAGTTTGGATGTAGGTCACATGTAACAATTGTGTGAATAGCCACGGCAAAAATATTGGACCTGAGTAGTAAATCGGAATTGAGCATTAAGACTCACAGTGTGATATATAATAATGGACAATGTTTGGAGTGTAGCCCATTTTTAAATGTCATGGCTTAAATAAAATTCTGTTTGCTTAATCACACCACCATAGTGATCTTGCTTTTTCCAGTGTGCGCCGGTGCCTATGATTGGAGTGAGGTGTTTTCTGACAATGTTTGGAACCCCTAGACAAAATGCAGTTATAATAACTGTCTGGGGGCAGCAATGGCAGTAACTAGGGCAGACACCGGGCCACTCATTCAGCTCATGCCCATGGACTGCCCATTACCACGCCCACAAATTTTACTTTAATAATAAACTGTCCCTGCCCATAACACATAACTCAGCTCCATAGATTTTACATAGGAAACCCATTATGGTGTTTTCACTTATGTAATATGCGTGTGGTGCAGTACCATAAAAACGCACTGCTGTGTGGATTATAATCCAGAAATTTATTCAATTTTATACCAATAATATAAATCGGTGCACACACCCGATATAAAATTAGAGAGAACATTGGTAACTAATGGATAGCCAGTTCTGGGTTGCCATGGTAATGGCACATCCTGCTCAAGTGCACACATTTAAAGTGGCAGTTGGAGATAAAATAGCAGTTGGTACCTGGGCCTTCACTTGAGCAGGAGTTGTAGCGGAGCTTCAGGAGTAAATACCGGGGTGAGACTTGTCTGTACAAGCGAGATTTTATTTTGATAAAATGAGAGCGAAAACGTTGCTAGAGAGAGAGAGCGATTTGTGTGTCCGAGTGAGATTTTATTTTCAGAAAAGAAGAAAGAAAACATCAGGAAAGGTTAGAGAAGAAAGAAGTCTATATCCATCTATATTCATGGAGAAGATGCCCGAGAAAAGGAAGAGAATCAGGGAAGATGGCAGCAATGAAGAAATTAATAAGAGACAGAAAAATGACAACATGGACAATACAGCAGCAGAAGGCAAGAGAAAGTATTTGTAATAAAGTTATAATAACATTAGGTAGAGCTATAAAGTGTATCAGTGGTCCATATAGACATTGCCATATTTCAGGAAAAGCCATTAACTAAGACTGTCACCTGCATTGGGTAATTACATTTTCCTCAAAAATCTTCCACCACCACTCAGTGAATTGTTATTGGTACAGTTTGTTTCTGAAGATGCTTGACTTTTTCTTTCTTTAATAAAAGAGGCTCTAGGACTTATTTAGTAAATGTTAAGTGATATAATTTTACAAAGCAAGGCTGGTGACCCATTAACTTAAAAAGAGGGAAAATCTGTTTGGTGGGCTGAAAATGTCTGACATGTCCTGTTGGATGGTAAGAGACCCACAACTATTTATAATAGGTTAAGATAAAAGGACAACTCCACCCTCATAATAACATCTTTTAGAAAGAATGGCCTCTTTAAAATATGTTGATATATCATAGTTTGTCCAATGAATTCATTACTGTATGCCTGCTATGCTTCTGGATGCCTTATGGAAACTGAGCAATTTAGAAACCTGTACTGAGCCTGGGCATGCTCAGAAGAGGCAGAGAGGGGATTAACATTCAGTCATTCGCTGCGATGTCAACTGTCAAATCCATAACTAACAATTGCTAACTGGAAGAACCAGGAAGCAGAAACAGGGGAAACAGGACATTGTGCAGGATTTCAGGTTAGATTTATATATTTCAGATTTCAAATTATTACTGTTTAGGGTTTTGGGGGGTTGATTTACCTGTATGTAAGTTTTCATTTTAGGGCTGGACTTGCCCTTTAAGTAGGATTTCAGTCTAGGAGTGTTTGTCTACAGAGCCAGGCCTTTGTATTTAACTTATAACATAAAATATAAAAATAATTTTCTTTGTCCTAATAGGAGGAAATGCACCAATCATGACCAGCGTTTCATCTGGAAAGCCCCTCCCCATCAGAGACTATAAATTTCACAGTGTCTTGGGAGAAGGAGCATTCGGCAAGGTGAGCAATGTGCTCCATGTTGATTTAGATAAGATATGAAAGGTGTTTCCCTTGCTGCCCAAACATACTCAATGTTATATTTAAATATAGCAGGAGATTTAATTTCAGTCAGCCAGTCTTCCAATGTAAGTCATAGCAAATGTTAAAAGCCAGGAAAAGCACTGAAGGGAATAGGTAATATGCTTTAACTTTTTTTCTGTTATAATTATTTTTATAACAGGTCATAATTAGGATTTATATCCATGGCTTTTTTTGTAAAGAAACACGCCCATTTTCCTTGTTCTAAATCTTAAGTTACTATGACATTGCTGATCCTTCTTCTCCTCAATTTTTATTATAAGGTACTGCTGGCATCATCAACATGGAGATCCGAGTTAGTCGCCATCAACATTGTCAGGAAGAGGCAACAGATGAAGAATGCGATGACGATCCAGAGGGAGGCCAGAGCACTACAGGTTACTGGAGGATGCCCATTCCTGTGTCATGCTCATGCAAGTCCACATTTTAAAACAGTGTAACTAGTGGTCTGTCTTTTATAGGGGAAATGGCAACCTTTAAAATAAATACCTCTCTCACGTTATATACAATCACATTAGTTATAGTCTGCCTTTTACTATAGGCATAACCACTAACCTAAAAAATCTTCTTAGATTAAATAATAGAGCCCTGGCACAGATACATATTGGGCCCTATTCACCAACCTGCAGTATTATACAATTACGATTGATTGGCCATACAATACATGCGGTAGTAGACTACCACATTGGTATCGTATTGGACAGTGTACAATTTCGATTACAAACACAATACTACAATCGAGATTATGATTGTTAAAGGCGCAGTATCGTAAAATAGCGATACCACCCCTTTATAAATAGGGCTATTATCTTAGTGCTTATAATGATCAGGCCAGTCAGTTTTCAGAAGAGGAAGGTTTGTAGTGTATGGCCAGCATAATACTGTGCTCTGCCCTTCATTGTCTTGTCTTACTACCTTTCTTTTTTCATTCATTACAGAGAGATGGGGCGATGTAATATTGGGTGCATAATGCCCAAGTCAGTGTAAAACCCACCCTATCTGATGTATTATCGGGTTAGTATGGGTTTTACACAGTCAGCGTTGTCTGCACAATTTCTGAAGATGCTCAGAAATAGCAATGCACAGGTGATGCAAAAACTCCTTAGTAAAGTATTGTGCTAGTATGTAGCGCAAAACTTTACGCCATTGAATAGGAGGCATAAGCCGGCGCACTTAACTGTCAGAGATCTTACGATGTAATATATTTTGCACATGGATTTTTGAATCACGGGAACTGGTAACAGGTAAGCTGTGTCGGGTTACTATATTGCATCACCCCATAAATCTTTATCCTTCACAGTGGGACCAATGGAAAACCAAGGTGTTATTGGTAAGATAGCAGTATATCATGTATAGCCCCAGACCCACATGAGATGCCCTAGTTCTCTGTGACTCTTTGAACCTACTGTAGGTTATGGAAATCAGGAGCCTCTTAACCCTTTACCCCATTCTGTATCTTTATATGTAGTAAATGACGTGACAACATTGTACATTGGTAAGTAAAATATGGTTAATGTATCGTCCTTATGGATCTGTTTACCCTTAATATATCAGTATTTAAACTTTTATTATTCTCTGCTAATATTCATTCAAATCCATTGGGAAGACGTGCTTCTTGTAGAGACCCCTTTAAGCAGGGGAATTTATGCCAACTTGGCATACAGGCATTGGTAAATGGTTGGCAAATTGGCAGTGGTAAATGATAATCATGGTTGGCAGCTAGCACAAAGAAGACACAACATAAAGCAGGGCTGGCACAAAGATCACTAGTGTGATTTGGAAAAAAAGGGGGGCAGCAGCAAGTACTCACCACTGTAGGACACTGAACTTAAGGGCTTAGGTGACATACCGTATATACTCGAGTATAAACCGAGGTTTTCAGGCTTTAAAAAAAGCCTGAATATCTTACCTCGGTTTATACTCGAGTCAATCTTTCTCCTACCTTGCGGTCCGGCGGCCGCGCGATCCGCATCCTCACTCCACAGCCTCTGCGCATCCGGATGATGTCACTACCCGGCGCCGCAAAGTTGAGAGGTGCCAGTAGTGACATCATCTGGATGCGCAAGTCTGTAGAGCGAGGATGCGGATCGCGCGGCCGCTGGACAAGGTAGGAGAAACATTCACTTGCACAGGGACAAAATCTTAATGGCAAATACATACAAATACGAGTAAAACCTTCTTTATTTGTGCATACGCATGCTTTATTGCTGGGAGTTGTAGTTTTCAAACATCTTAAGTGGCAAATACTTGCAAATAGGGGTAAATCCTCCTATATTTGTGCATACAGTATGCACAAATAAAGAAGGTTTTACTCTTATTTGTAAAAGCATGCTGGGAGTTGCAGTTTCCAAACATCTTTAGTGGCAAATACTACCCCCTCGGTTTATACTCGAGTCAATGTGGTTTTCCTCCTTTTTTACCTAAAACTAGGTACCTCGGTTTATACTCGGAATGGTTTATACTCGAGTATATACGATAGTTGCATCCAGTAGGTTATTTAGTTAGTCAGTCACAGTGATGCTCACACACAAACCTCATCTGACCTGACCTCACTTCTTTTCTTTCCTGATTCTCTATTAACAAGCGTCATGCACTGGCCCCACGTTTAGGCATGAAATTACTTAATAGAAGGGCAGACGGAGCTGAGGAGTGCATTTTCGATTGAATTTTGGAAACGTTGCTGTACACAGGCCTATAAGATATACTCACATGCTGGTCTGTTTCCAGGCATAAGTAACCTAGGTGAGCGACTGAGAGGTTGGAGGGCACCATTCAAAGTTTTTCTTTTTTAAAGGGAAACTGTGGTCTCCGAACCAGTTAGGGTTAAATAAAAGCCTGCAGTGTTTCTTTTAAAATGAGCCTACAATCACATCTCTGGCTGGAGCCGGTGAGAAATTACATTGGGGTGAATGTTCAAACTTCCTGCTCCCAGTAGGTTGAGTGACATGACTTGACCTTTGCCCCGCACGTCCACCCTGGGGGAGAAGCATGCTCAGTTAAGACTTAATGCTGGGGAAATCAGCATTTATACAGGCAGAGGCTGGTCACATGGCTGAAAACAGGAAGTGCTCAAGCAGGAAGTAATATTGCTGGACCTTTATAGCAATAACTTTTCACAAATTTTATCTAGAGATGTGATTTAGGTTTTATTTTGAAGGTATGATGGAAGGCTTTTTATATAATCCTTACTAGTTTGGTAGAATTTAAGACCACAGTTACCCTTTAAAGACAGGTATGCTTAGCCATAGAGCAATAAACTGTTACCAATTTTCTTTCCTGTCAGGGCCAGATTATGCACAAGGCAGGCAAGGCAAGTGCCTGGGGCCTGGATGCCAGGGGGCCCGTGCAGGGGCCGGTCCTTCTGTTTCCACTTTAAATTCTCTCTGCCGCTCAAGATCGGCTCTGCAGCCTCAGATAATTTATTCACTTCACTCTGGGCCGGGCAACCAATCAAAAGCTAGACATGCGAGCATTGTAGCAGGCTAGCTGGGGACAGAAAACTCTGTGCAGCACCCCCTCCCTCATCTTGTAAGTTACCTTGCAAGTAAGTTTATCCTTCTTATGTCATGTCCTGCTATCTGTGTATTTTTATGTGCAGTGCAGGAAGACATTAAGCTTTCGCTTTGCATGTGTTTTTAGGGGCTTTTAGTGTCCGAAGTAATGTGGGGTTGGGAGGTCAGAATTTTCAGCTCCCTAGTTAACCCCATCATGTCTAGATGCATTTTCCTTCCTTCTCTGACTAGGTAGTAATTGTTAACCATAATACTGTATAATTGTGTGTGATTTATTTAGTGTTAGAAAAAGTGTGTAGTGTGAATGTGATATAGTGTGTGTTATTTTGTATGTGTATGTGAGAGTATGTGTAATTGTGTCAGTGTATGAGTGACTGTTTGTAATTGTGTGTATGTGATAGTGTGTGTGTGTGTTTGTATGTGAGAGTGTGTGATCATGTGTGATTGTGTCAATGTATGAGTGAGGGTATATATGCAAGAATATGTGTGATACTATATGTGATTGTCAATGTGTTTAATAGTGTGTTTATGCAAGAGAGTGTTATAGTATGTGATTGTCAGTGTAGTTAAGAGAGTATGTGATAGTATATGAGTAAATGTGTGTGCGTGAGTGATAGTATATAGAATATGTGATCGTGTGTGAGTGTTTATTTGTGATTGTGTCAGTCTGTGATAGATTGTGGAATAGAAGAGGAGAATGAAGGGAGCAGAATAAATATAAATTGTAAAAAAATAAATAAAATGCAGATTGAAAGGAAAGGAAGCTTTTAATGGTGGACAATAGGGGGAAACAGGCCATAGGTTGTGTGGCATAGCTGGCTGAATATATAAGATAATGATGGAGGGCCCAAAATGCAACATTTGTCTAGGGCCCTATTTTCCCTTAATCCGGCTGTTTCCTGTAGCCTTCCAAAATGTGTTTTTTTGACTATAGTTACCCTTTAAGTATGGCTGCCACAGAAATGGAAGGGTAGGTCAGTAGGTGTGTGTACCTGTGTCAGGTTGGGGTAAAAAAAAAAACCTTTGCTGGCGATTAGTCAAAATAGTTTTTATGACTATAGTTAACCATTTTTTATCTTATATTTGAGGATTGTTCCCAGTATAGTCTATGGAAAAAAATGTCCCGAAATTCGCAGATATCGTCATAATGCTTCTGCAGATTCCTTAGCTAGGCAATAGCACATTATCCTATATGGCCCACACGTCTGTACCAAATTTCATGTCTTTAGCTCAAAAACTGTGGGAGGAGATACAGTCCATAAAAGCAAAAGAATAAAACGGAAGAAAAATAGAAAGAACAGTAATTTATCTATTCAAGCCAAATTAATAAGTCTGTTCTCCAGATATTCAGGTATTCCGTGCACTGTCCATGATCATGTTGAGCAGTAAATCTCTGAAGGGGAATGAGATAGACTTCCAGGATTTGTCTCTCACGTCGTGCTGCTGTAATAAAGTGTATTATTAGTTTTTTAGCTGGGTTTGTTTGGGCTTTAGGGGGGCAGCAAGGGAAAAAAATCAATGGATCCACTGGATAAGCTTCCCTAAAATCGACTGTAGTAAGAGTTGCAGCAGCTTCTAATATGATTGTATTAGTGGGCATTGCCAGAAAAAATTGATTAAGGTTCCTGGATGTCCTCTACATGTCCAGCAATTTGGAGAATTTTGTTGGAAATAATGTATTCAAGTGGAAAAAAATTTTAATACAAATTTTCTTTGTAGAGAGTAAAAAATTTAATATTTCCTCGCTGTCATCTAAATATCCACCCATGATTCAGGTATTGGAGAGCCAATGCCTTTTTCCCATGCTAACATATTTATGCAGACCCAGGAAGGATGTTGAAATATCCTTTAGGCAGCTTTTAAGTGAATAGATTAGACCATTTTGGCCAGGTCCAGAATAGAACAAATTCTCTGAATGCAGAAGAGGTGAGGGAAAGTAAGTGTATGGTAAGTATACTGAACAAAGTGCCTATAAAGAAATAGAAGTCCTGCCGAACTTTAAATTTAATCATTAGTTTCATAAATGGGGAAAATTCCCTGTGAGGGTATGTAGTAAATCTCAGATTGATCCCCATTTGTACAAACCATATAGACTGTTTGCCTGTCTTTCCTGGGGGAAATGCAGGACATTAACAATATTTATTTTCTAATCACAGATATTAGTAATACATATTTATGAATATGCAGAATGCTCTGATTTGTATGTGGGGGAGACCAAACAGCAACTGCATCAACATATGGCCCAGAACAGAAGAGCCAATTCCTTGGGTCAGGACTCAGCCGTGTACCAACATATTAAGGATAAAGAACATAACTTTGAAAATTGTAATGTTAACATATTGGCAAAGGAACATGACTGGTTCAAGAGAGGTGTCAAGGAGGCCATTTATGTGAAAATAAAGAAACCAAGCCTAAATAGAGGTGGGGGGGTTCGACACCAACTGTCTGCCATGTACAATGCTCTTTTGGCACCTTACTCTGGGCGTTCCTATAACACCTCTTAGCCACTATCCAATCACGCCCTTAACACTTGACTGTGATATGCTAATCAGGCTTTTCCAGGGTACATAATTGCCACAGATTTTTGTACAAGTCATTCTGAATTGAGAAAGCCAGTCGGACGACTAGCGAAACGTCTTCAAGAACTAAACTTCAAGTCCAGTTAATCTAATTGAATACAACAGATATACCATGACCTGGATGAATGAGAACCTTGACAAGCACATATTTAAGAAATATGTATGGACCTTCCCCACTTCAATGAGTTCCAATATGCTAATAGAATGCCAACAGGAAGAGAGAGCCTTCAACCATCACTTGTTTAAAGAGCATGTTCAGCAGCAGAATAAAAATCTAGAGACCAAGGTGAAGTAACTTCAATATTCTAGGGTTTGGGGGTTGTTTAGTATAGATTTTTATTCCAGTTGTAAACATAATGGCATCTGTGCTGATGGATCTGGCTTAGGTTTATGATGTATGGGTTGTTTGGGTAAAGTGATGACATCAAAATTAGTATGCTCTTTTCAGAAAACAAAAACATTTTTTAAAAAAAATTCAAGACTGGTAAAAATGGGACACTATCCCTTCAATATTATCCAGAGAGAGAACTCAACATATATGGTAAGTTTCTCGCAAAAGTCTCTCAAGCACATTTTATAATAGGGCCTGAATTGTGTGTACAGCTTGTTTCAATGTAATCATGTAATGCATTCTTATGCATATTATACAGATTATGCATATTGTATAATCTGTGCTGTTCTTATTCTGTAATATTTTAAAACTTTGCCTATTTTAAACACTTCTAAATGATTATGTATGTGGAGTGTATATATATATTGGTCTCACCAATGTAGTTAAAGTAAATATATGGGCAGCATGGTCACTCAGTGGTTAGCACTGATCCCTTGCAGAAGTCCCGAGTTTGTTTCCACCCTTGGTCACATCTGCAAGGAGTTTGTATGTTCTCCCCGTGCTTGTGTGGGTTACCTCCGGGCACTTTGGCTTCTCCCACAATCATAAAGACATACTGATAGGTTGTATGTCAAATAAATGTGCTTAGATTGTAAGCTCTTTGGGGCAGAGCCTGATGTGAACGAATATTATAAGTATATAAGTAATTGTAAAGCGCTACAGAAAATGTTAGCGCTATATAAATCCTCAATAATAATAATATGGGAATGTATCACACTTTGGATTGGTACAAAATATTGGATACCCTTTTTTTATTACTCTTTTTTTATCGCTCGTTCCAAGAGCAACCATCACCCAATACAAATGGTTTTCTATGCTTATGAGAACTGTAGAGAAATAGACAGTTCATAAACTGCTTTCATATTGTTGTGGATAAATGGCTTCTTTAAAGAATTGTGTAATGAATTGAGTCCCGAAGGGACGAGGTTCACTGTACCTTTTAGGAGGAGTTCAGACTGTAGGGCAGGATTCAACAGGAGCAGGAAACAATGGCTGGAACAATGCTGGATATAATGGCTGGAACAATGGAGTTGAAACAATGGCTGGATACAATGCTGGATACAATGGCTGGAACAATGGAGTTGAAACAAAGGCTGGATACAATGCTGGAAACAATGCTGAATACAATGGAGTTGAAACAATGGCTGGATGTAATGCTGGATACAATGACTGGAACAATGGAGTTGAAACAATGGCTGGATACAATGCTGGATAAAATGGAGTTGAAACAATGGCTGGATGTAATGCTGGATACAATGCAGGATACAATGGAGTTGAAACAATGGCTGGATGTAATGCTGGATACAATGCAGGATACAATGACTGGAACAATGGAGTTGAAACAAAGGCTGGATGTAATGCTGGATACAATGGAGTTGAAACAATGGCTGGATGTAATGCTGGATACAATGGAGTTGAAACAATGGCTGGATGTAATGCTGGATACAATGCAGGATACAATGACTGGAACAATGCTGGATACAAGGCTGGATCCAATGTCAGGTAAGGAACGCTACAGACTGACAACCTGACAGTCTGGTAGCGAGGTCTACGAATAGGCACTCGCTCCCTCTGCGAGTGCCTATTTGAATCTTCGCGCCGACCGGCGTCTGGACGTGGTGACATCACCAGTCCCGGAACAGCGAGGGAGCGCGGCAGGTAAGATCCTTACAGTACCCCCCCTTCCACAGGGGGCCTCAGGACCACTTGAAGCAGGTTTGTCAGGAAATCTTCAATGAAAGGTTTTGATTAACTGGGGTGCATGTAAATCCGAATGTTTAACCCAGGACCTTTCTTCTGGTCCAAATCCTTTCCAATGGACCAAATATTGAAGAGAACTCCTGATGAATCTAGAATCCAAGACTTTCTCAACCTCAAATTCTTGTTGACCGTTGATCATTATAGGATCAGGTGACTGAAGAGGAGAAGAAAATCGATTCAGTACCACCGGCTTGATTAGAGAGACATGGAAAACATTAGGGATTCTCATGATGGTGGGCAATTGAAGTCGTACTGCCGAAGGACCCACCAATTCTAATATAGGAAATGGGCCAATAAATTTAAGACCCAATTTAGGAGAAGGAACACGTAGATTAATGTAAGTTGATGATAACCAAACTTTATCTCCCACCGAATATAATGGAGGTTTACGTATTCGTCTATCAGCTGCAGTCTTTTGTACAAGGGCAGATTTCTCAAGACAGTTTTTTGTAGCCTGCCAGATGGCTGACATTTCTGCTACTAGTGTGTTAGTTGCAGGAACTGGTCCAGAAGAAAAAAAATCCTGTAGAAACCCTTTGGGGTTTAAACCAAAAACACAAAAAAAAGGAGATTTTCCGGTAGAAGAGTTGACGGCATTGTTATCGGCAAATTCCGCCCATGGTAGAAGATCAGTCCAATTGTCTTGAGAATAAGAAAGGTAGCATTGAAGGAATTGTTCCAGACATTGGTTGGTGCGTTCTGCGGCTCCATTAGACTGAGGATGGTAAGCGGATGAAAATTGAAGTTTAATTCCAAGTAACTTGCAAAGTGCCCGCCAGAATTTGGAGATGAATTTGGTTCCTCGATCGGACACTATTTCAACCGGTAATCCATGCAGGCGGAAAATATGGGCAATGAACAATTGAGCAAGTTCAGCAGGAGGGAACAAAATGAGCCATTTTGCTCAAGCGGTCTACAGTAACCCAGATGACTGTATTTTTCTTAGAAAGGAGTCACACACAATAAAGTCCATAGAAAGGTGGACCATGGTAGGGAAGGAATCGGCAGAGGTTGAAGAAGTCACAAGGAAGAGTATGAGAAGTTTTGGAAGTAGCAAAAACGGAACAGGCGGCGACAACGTTTTTGACATCTGCTCTCATGGAGGGCCACCATACAACAATTAAGAAGATTGAAAGTCTTGTGGATGCCAGGGTGACCGGCCTGTTTGGACTCATGAGTCAGTAGTAATATTTCTTTCCGAAGGGAGAGGGGAACAAGGTCTTATTAGGGGGTAAGGCAGCAGAAGCAGAATCCTGAGCAGATAGAATCCGATGGCAAAGTTCAGGGGTAAAAGTGGCTAGGATCTTGGAGGGAATGATGGGGCCTTTATTTATCAGTAGAATCGGCTGCAAGAAAAGACCTGGAGAGGGCGTCAGCTTTTTTTCTTGGAACCAGGATGAAAGGAAATGATGAAATTGAACCGAGAGAAGAACAGAGCCCAACGGGCTTGACGAGGATTCAATCTCTTTAGGTTTTGGATGTATTCAAGATTTTTGTGATCGGTGAGGATGATGATAGGATGTACTGCCCCTTCCGCAAGTGTCGCCGTTCTTCTAGTGCGAGTTTGATAGCTAGAAGTTCACGATTTCCAATGTCAGAATTTAGTTCATTGGGAAGAAATTTCTTAGAGAAGAATGCACATGGGTGGAGTTTACCACTCTCGATTTGCCTTTGGGAAAGGCGCACCTGCTCCAATTAGAGGCGTCAACTTCGATGATGAATGGCAGACTAGGGTCGGGGTGCAGAAGTACTGGGGCTGACGAAAAGGAATTTTTTAATTTCTTGAAGGTGGCCAGAGACCAGATTCGGGGTTTGCCTCCTTTCCTGATAAGGGCTAAGATGGGGCAATGATGGAAGAAAACCCTTTAATAAATTTCCTATAATAATTGGCAAAACCAAGGAATCGTTGGTAATATTTCTTTCCGAAGGGAGAGGGGAACAAAGGTCTTATTAGGGGGTAAGGCAGCAGAAGCAGAATCCTGAGCAGATAGAATCCGATGGCAAAGTTCAGGGGTAAAAGTGGCTAGGATCTTGGAGGAGGGAATGATGGGGCCTTTATTTATCAGTAGAATCGGCTGCAAGAAAAGACCTGGAGAGGGCGTCAGCTTTTTTATTCTTGGAACCAGGATGAAAGGAAATGATGAAATTGAACCGAGAGAAGAACAGAGCCCAACGGGCTTGACGAGGATTCAATCTCTTTAGGTTTTGGATGTATTCAAGATTTTTGTGATCGGTGAGGATGATGATAGGATGTACTGCCCCTTCCAGCAAGTGTCGCCGTTCTTCTAGTGCGAGTTTGATAGCTAGAAGTTCACGATTTCCAATGTCAGAATTTAGTTCATTGGGAAGAAATTTCTTAGAGAAGAATGCACATGGGTGGAGTTTACCACTCTCGATTTGCCTTTGGGAAAGGACGGCACCTGCTCCAAGATTAGAGGCGTCAACTTCGATGATGAATGGCAGACTAGGGTCGGGGTGCAGAAGTACTGGGGCTGACGAAAAGGAATTTTTTAATTTCTTGAAGGTGGCCAGAGACCAGATTCTGGGTTTGCCTCCTTTCCTGATAAGGGCTAAGATGGGGGCAATGATGGAAGAAAACCCTTTAATAAATTTCCTATAATAATTGGCAAAACCAAGGAATCGTTGGATTGCCTTAGTGCCAATGGGAAGAGTCCAGTTGAGAATAGCTGAGACTTTGGTTGGATCCATCTTGAAGCCTTGAGCCGAAACCAGATAGCCCAGAAAAGGTACTTGCGGGCATTCACAGAGACATTTCTCCAGTTTAGCGTACAGTTGGTTGGCTCGTAGTCGGGACAAGACTTGACGTACATGGCAACGATGAGAAGAAAGATCTTGAGAGAAGATTAAGATGTCATCCAAGTAAACTACTACTGAAATATCTGTTGTATTCAATTAGATCAACTGGACTTGAAATGTAGTTCTTGAAGACGTTTCGCTAGTCATCCGACTGGCTGTCTCAATTCAGAATGACTTGTACAAGAATCTGTGGCAATTATGTACCCTGGAAAATCCCAATTAGCATATCACAGCCAAGTGTTAAGGGCGTGATTGGATAGTGGCTAAGAGGTGTTATAGGA